>CAJQZJ010000366.1:1914032-1934690 GCA_907164525.1 Lophiomys imhausi | reverse complement strand
TTATAAGGTCCCATTTATTGATTGTTTGTTTTAGTGCCTGAGCTATTATATTTGGCCACAACGGTATTGACCCTAGTATATTAATGTAAAATTAAGATTGTATTGGGCTACATCGGTACTGATCTTTGTATATTGATACAAAATTAAGATTATATTTGGCCACATTGGTATTGATCTTTGTATATTGATACAAAATTAAGGGTAACGCTTCTTAAAGGTATTGTTTGTAGTAATACTTAAAAATGAAATGTCAAGTTTTGACCTCTTGCTACCAACCGACATAAACTGTTTAGGATAATTAAGAAACAGAAACTAATAGTCATGAAAACATGTCATTTTGTTAGTTACTATGACAGTCTATCACAGTTATTTTCTAAGCTACTCAGAAATCAAGTTGCTAAGAGACAAGCAATATTTGCTTATCTAAATATAAGAGATAGATAGGGCATCTTCAAAAACCTCAAGAGATCTGCAGAATATGGCATTCAAAGATGTTTTCTTAACTTAAGATTTTTTGATATCGAGACATGTCAGCTCCTGACAGCATCCCCTATATTACTCCAAGTAGAAGATGAGCATCGAAGAATCTCCAGTGGGAGATGATTAAATTGGTGGTAAGCCATTCTCTTGGCAAGAAAAACCACTTGCTTCAACTGTAGACAGACTTCTGTCCAAAAAGGACAAAACTTGGAAGCAGATAAGTCGACAGCCTAGCTCTGCCAAGACAGGGTAGGTAAGTCCTTCATAATTCCTGCTCTACAACCAATGTCTGTCAGAGAAATGGGGCCAAATGGCTGAAGATTGATGCTGTAATGTATGGAGAGAAAATGGGAACTGTCCAGGCAGCCACTGGTATGTCATTTTTTAGTTTTGGAAGCTGCAGGCCCTGCACTTCCTATATAATCAGATATATTTATCCCTCTCAGGTCTCTGAGGTGGTTGAAGAATAGATAGCTAGAGTCTCATAGTTAAATTTTGAGTTGTTTAGGAATCAAGAGGGTGTTCTGGATCTAAGAAGATATTTTTAAAATTATGAGGCAAGTTAGTATGAAAGCTGAGTTAGATATAGAACTTTAAACTCATGGAGATGGTTAGATAGTAGAATGTTAAAGTCAGGTGCCAAATACATATGGACTGGACATTGGGAATGTATGCTAAGCCATATAACTCTTATAATCGTGGCCTATTTATTTCTGTTGTTTTGTATTGTATTTATAGTTATAAGAAAAAGAACCATTATTTGGACTGAAAGGGAGAGCTGTTGGGGGGAAAAATAAATACCTTAAACTAAAAAAAAAAAAAAAAAGAAGGGAAGAGGATGGTGGGGCTGAGGGGGAGGAGGGTGGAAGGGTGGGACTGGAGGGGGGAGTAGGGAGGGGATTGTGATTGAGATGTAACTTGAAGAAATAAAAAATAAATTATTTAAAAAAAAAAGAAAAAGAAAAGGATCTTAGGTATGGTGATGCACTCCTTTAATCTCAGCACTTGGGAGGTAGAAGCAGGAGGATATGAGTTCAAGACCAGCTTGGTCTACAAAGTGAGTTCCAGGACAGCCGGTACTGTTACACAGAGAAACCCTATCTGGAAAACCAAAAAAAAAAAAGCAAAAAATCCAAAACCAGAAAGAAAAGAATTTTAGGCTGAGGATCTAAGTCAGTGGCAGACTCTTCTAACATGTAAAAGATCTGAGTTTCAATACTCAGAATTAAAATAAAGAAACAAATAAGCCAATGTGAGACCCACGCTAACTTGCTGAGCCAATCGTATTTGCTTGTTTTGTTGTCTACATGTTAAACTTGGTGGTCAAATGATTCATAAGCGACCAGGCCAGCATCTGCCTACATGTGAGTGTAACTGCCATTGGGAAAGAGTACAGAACTCCCACAGGATATAGTTTTGAAGATGAAAGAGTGTAAATGAATGATCGAGGAAGGATACAGGACTGATCATATATGCTCCTACTCAGTGACCTAATGTGTCAGAAGATGTGCTTGTTGTGAAAATGATTGCTTATATGACTATTTGGTAGAAGGGGTCATTTTCTCCACCACATTTTCACTCCTTCCTTCAAATGACGCACTTCAGATCCCTTGCTATAGAGCAAGCCTGCAACTGTTGTCATAGTCGCCCATCAAAGCCACATCCTGTGATCCAAGGAGCAGCTAGGCTTGACTAGTCAACACTGACCAGGGATCTTCCTGAGCATGCTCACAAAGCTGTAAAACAAGTCTGTTCTGTCTTGACAACAGCAGTATTATTCCCTTTGTCACTCCACATTAGACTTAAACAGAATTCATCCTTCATGTCCTTCATTCAACACACGTATTTTTCTTTGTGATATATTCCACAGATAACTACTTCAGTCCTCAACTTAGTATTCTGGTATGGACAGACTGTACCATTGGTACCTAATTGACCTTCGTTTCCATTCATGTTTAGCTGAAAACCCTGTCAAAGGAGATAAACATTAAAAAATACAAGCTGCATCATGTATGTAATTCCTTAACTCAGGTTTCTCAATGAAGTTACATTACATTTAGATCTGTGTTTTCTGTGCCCTATTATGTCCCTATATGATTTAGGACTTGATCTTCTCTCCAAATCATCCACCATTTCCCTCACCCTCTGATTTGAACCTTCTTTTTTTTAACATTTATTTATTTCTTCAAGCTACATCTCAGTCAAAGTTCCCTCCCTCCTCCCCCTCCCAATCTTCCCCTCCTTCCCTGTTCTTCCCAACTTTCTATCTGTTTTTTGTTGTTGTTGTTGTTGTTGTTTTTTTAATTTAAGGTGTACCTTTTTTTCCAATAGCTCCCCCCTTTAGTCCAATAAAAAGCTCTCATTTTTTATAACAATAAATACAATACAAAACAATAAGAATTATTAAGCCACAATTATGAAAATTATATGGTATAGCATACATTCCCAATGTCCAGTCCATAAGTATTTGGCAACTGATATTAATATTATGTTGTCTATCTATCTCAATGAATTTAAAGTTCTATGCCTAACTCACTTTCCATCCTAACTTGCATTACCAACTTAAAAACATCTTCTTAAACCTAGAATATCCTTTTAATTCCTAAACAACTTAAAATTTAGCTGTGAGACTATAACTATCTAGTCTTCAACCACATCAGAGACCTGAGAAGATTAAATATAACTGATTATACAAGAAGCACAGAGTCAGCAGCTTCCAAAACTAAGAAATGACAGACAACTCGCTTCCTGGATGGTCCCCGATTTCTCTCAATGCAACGGAGCATCTATCTTCAGTTTTTTGGCCCAGTATCTCTGACAGACATTAATTGTAAAGCAGGAATTATGAAGGATTGCCTACTCTGTTTTGGAAGAGCTAGGCTGTCGACTTACCTGCTTCCAAGTTTTATCCTTTTCAGACAGCATTCTGTCTACAGTTGAAGCAAGGGCTTTTTCTTGCCCAGTGACAAGCTTGCCACTAATGCAGCCATCTCCAAATGGAGATTCTTCGATGCTTGTACCTTGCATGTGGCAAGTTTTCTTGCCTTTACATTTACCTTGCCCTTTGCCAGGATTACTCATCACCCAGAACTAGAAATTATTCTTTACTTTATTTAGTCCAATGCCTTAAGTGAGATTTCTTCAGAATAGTCTCTGTGACCACTTGATGAGAATAAATTCTTCCTCCTATAGCACCTTCAACCTCTGTGCCTGGTCCCCGCCTTTCATTTCCCATCAGTTAGCAATTGCTGACATGTTCATTGCATGGTCATTCTTTACTGTTGTAAAAAGGAAGATTCACTTGTTATCTCTGTTCTCTTTATTTCCTGTAGCTTGAATCAGAGATATCCATGAATAATACCCAATTGAGGGTTAAGTTTCAGAGCACAAACGGTTTCAAGGGCAAAAACACTTATCTGTGTCCAGATCACTAGGGTAGAGACCTAAAGGTAGCAGGCACTTTTGACCTCTCGTTGAACCCTGAGCCACCATTATAGTCAATTTCATCAAAGACTTTCCCTTTGCCCTCTCAGTTCTTTGTGTGACTGTATATTCCCTTCATTTTCTGACTGATCATAGCTGTGCCTGTATCCCAACCTTCATGACTTTCCTTTAACCTTCTAAATCTATAGACTGTTTCAGAGTTGTGAGATAAATTTTTACCTTAAAAAATAGTTCTTACCCAGTGTCTGTCTTCTACACATTAATCAAATAGTACAGGGACACTACTCTGTGTCAACATGTGCTCTTATTTCCCATCATCCATTTGTGTTATTCAGACTTTCACATGAAGCTGCCACTTGTTCCTGATTTCCAAGATTATGACCTCCAAAGCTCCATAAACTTAGCAAACCTATATCTTCCCTGTAACAATATAAGGTGCTGTGAACACTCCAAAAACTGCCAAGGTCAAGGACGGACAGAAGCCCACAGCCCTTTTCCTCAAACCCAGGGAACACGTATATGCTTCCTGTCCTAGTTAGTGTCCTATTGCTGGGAAGAGACACCATGACCATGACAATTCCTTTTTTTTTTTTTTAAAGCATTTAATTGGAACTTGCTTACAGTTTCAGAGGTTCAGTCTATTCTCATCATGGCAGGGAGCATGGAAGCATACAGGCAGACATGTACTGCTCGAGAGGTACCTGACAGTTCCATATTTGGATCAGCAGGCAGTAGGAAGAGAAAGTGAGCCTGCCTTAGGATCTTAAAATCTCAAATCCCAACCCCCAGTGACATACTTCCTCCAACAAGACCATACCTCCTAATGCTTTCAAATAGTGCCACTTCCTGGTGAACAAGAATTAAAATCTGTGAGTCTCTGGGGGCCATTCTCATCCTAACCACCACACACTTCCTGACAAGTCTCTCCATTATGGCAGTATGACTGACATTTTGAATATTCAGTGCACAATTAAGGCTTAACAGAATTGGTGGATTTCTACCAATTATATATCAGCAGCAGCATGAACTCACAGCTAGAAATATTTTCAAATTTTGAGAAACATTCCCTGAAATGTGTATTTGAGTGCTGATAGAAGTGCACTTACAAGGAGGAAAGCTTATCCTCAGCACAAGACACTCTCTGATCAATATTGTTATGTCACTTTTCACTGCTTTCCCACTTTTGGTTCTTTCTACCTTTGTTTGCTTATCCCTTCAGAAGTGTGCAGATCTCAAGATCATATCCTTTTTCCTAGTATGTAATCTCCCAAGCCTTAAATAGAAGTCTTTTTTGGCATGTGTATTAGTAATAGTACTCTAGAGGAACAGAATGATACAATAAATATCTCTCTATATATATATATATATATATATATACACATATATGTATATATAATTGGAGCTTGCTTACAGTTTCAGAGGTTTAGTCTATTCTCGTCATTCATATATATATGAATATATAATATATATATGAATCCATATATATTACATATTAGAATGCCTTACAGACTGTAGTCTGGCTAGTCCAACAATAACTACCTCCTAATAGAAAGGCAAAAATTCTTGTAATTAATCAGTCCTTGAGGTTGGGTGTTTAAGCTGGTCTTTATCAGTCAACACTGGAATCCTGAAGAGGTAGGTTCTAATAGTTGCAAAGAAATACCTCAGCAGCAGGGTAGATGAACTTTCCATTAAGAGTGAGAGAAAGCAGGCTACAAGCAAAAACTTCCTTCTCCCATGTCCTTTTATGTGGACTGCTACCAGAAGATGTGGCTCAGATTTAAGTGATTCTTCAGATCTCAAATGATGCAAATTTTGGATGGTTCTTCCCAAATCAAATAGTTGAATCAACAAAAATTCCTTACTAGACGTTATCCATAGTTTTACTCCACTATGAACCCTATCAACTACAATAATGACTGACCATTGGTGTAACTGGCGAGAATATTTTAGGTTTAACCAATAGGGTTTCCTGATCTTTTTGTTTGGTTTCTTTCTTTCTATTCTGGATGTAAGGCTGAATCCGGAAAACAAAACTGTTGGTACAGTTAATGGAGCCAAGAGTCTGTGATTGGATCCATTTTATGATAGTAAAATTACTGAAGAAATTAGCTGCATGAATGAATAAACAAGTACTCCTCAAAAGTCTTGCTCCATAATTCCTCCGGTAGTGGTAAAACACTTCTGAATCCTGTGTGGCCTCTGGCTTTGGATTCTATTTTGGAATCTGTTGTATACTGCTTCTGTGTCAGCTGTCTCTCACACTATCTGTCTCTCACAACTATCTTCACTTCTGCATAAACTCCACCTTTGTTATCATGTAGGCTAGACCTTCTCCATTTAGAACTTTCTCTGGCTTGGTTCCTAAGAAAATTGCAGCCTTTTTTATAATTAAAATTAAGGGACATGAGTAAGTTTTCAAACTGCAAAAAATCAAGGCTAGGCCATTCCAGATGCAGACCTTGGTGTATAAAGTCCTAGAGATAAGAATTGTAATGAATGCCTTCAGGCAATAAAATTAACTCAGTTTCCATTTAAATTGAAACAAAATAAGGAAGGTTTGAAAGTCAGTTAATCTTATTTTGTGGAAGGCAGATGTAATTGAAGTTGACACAGAAGATCAAAATAGTGAGGCACTGAAGGCTCTTGATCTTGATGTTGACACGATGAACCGGTGTAGGTTTTAAGTTCACTATAGACAGAAAGAAGTTGAAAAGCAGAGGGGAGAAGAATCTCAGAACAGTCTTAAGCTGTGTTGTGGCTACCAGGAGAGCAGGCTACTAAATGAGACTCATTGTAGGAATGAGTCTCATTTGGGTTAAAGATTATGAGCAAACTTTTAATGTGTGAAATTTTTTGATATATGCAAAATAAGCAATCAACAGTATCCTATAGTGAATAAAAGTAATTTGGCAGATATTTGGGGTTCTATCATTCAAAATCCTCAAAGGGATCCCCTGATTCTTGAACAGAACTTCTAAAGCACAGAAAACCTTGGAAATAAAAAATGCATTTCTCAAATTTGGGGTAAGGCTGGCATTTTCTCACTTTCTTAACATGCACTAATAGAATTTCTAAATTAATTGATTGTTTACAAATTCATGTTAACATGTAGACATGCATATTTAAAACCTAAAATGATTTTAACAGTAAACAATTGATAATATTTAAAAATATTATGTACAGTTTGAATAGGTATTATTGATACTTTAGTCAAATACCATGAAAAAAAAAAAACACCAAAACAAGAACAACTTTAAAAAGTTTTTCTTTTGACTCACAGCTCCTGAGTGAAGTCCTTCAAGGCTGTGAAGTCTTGATGGCAGTGCCTGAGGCTGCTGATCACACTACACCTGAAATCAGGAGGCAGAGGAGGGATGCTTAGGGTAGCTTGCTTTCTCCTTTTGCAGCCTGTGACCACAGCCATGGAATGCTGTCACCTTCACTGACATGCACAGGTAGCTTTCTCCAAAGTGATTCTAGATCTGTTGAGCTGACAGTCAATATCAACCATGACAGATTGGGGGGAAATATTGTGTTGAGAGAAATGAGAAAACAATGAAGATTATGCATTGGCACCCTATGTGGGCAGTCGGCATATAAAAATGCGATTAAGTTAATATTAAGTTATAGGGTCATTTTTACAATCACTATCTTATAGATTAACAAATGCAAACTTCCATCATACAGTAAAATCTATTATTTCAGGTAAGGAACCATTGATTTATAAGAGCCAAATGGCAGACTTAACACAACATCACATTTTAATAGAAGTGTTACAAAGTTTTAGTTATTAAAAATTCATAAAGGTTAACATTTTTGATATAAAAAGAGCAAGGCACCAATCGATTTTATGGGAGATAAAGGGTAGAGCATGCAATGCTCAGACTTTAAAAATCCAATTATTCCTATTAGTCTGCATACATTAGACAGTCACATTTTAATGAGATTGCAAACCTCACTTGTCTTGCATCCTCTTATCAAACCTTCTACTTGCATGTTAATTGATTTGGGGAAAGAGCACAGAGAAGATGAAAAAGAAGTTGTGAAATTAGAGAAGGGACCCTGCATATTTATAAGCACAGAGTGACCCTCTCTGACTGCCTAGCCTGGACTGTACATACCGTGGTGGTCCAAAAGTCAGTTCCCTCTCATAGCACCAGCTTCAAATGCTCACATCCAGATCTGAATGTGTTTTATGAGCATCTGTGTGGCCCCTTGTACAAATACTTAAGAAACGGAGAAGTGGTGATGGGTCTGAGTAAACTCACTGGTGTTTACGAACTTCCCCTCTGCTAAAGAACATGCTTTTATTGGTTCCTGTTTCACAGCTGTTTGACAGCTAAAAAATCCGGGCTTTTATCCAGCAACGGGACTGGTGAGAAGTAATAAAGTCATGTGACTTAAAGAAAAGATGATGCCCGGGGAATACCTAGAGGGCTGCCACATTAATTACCTGTGAGGGAATCCTGGTACTTTTGTGTGGACTTCTAAAGTATGTTTGAAGCTGCTTCTGAAGCAGTGGCTCTCAGACTTCTTTCTCAGTCTCAAAACTTTATATGCTTTTAAAATTAATTGAATCGTCCTAAGGACCCTTTATTTATTCACATCATATGTTTAGATATAGTAATTTAAATGAAAATGTGCATTACCTAAAGTAAGTACAACTTTTTTGGAAGTCCATATTTAAAATAAATAAGAATTGTTTTGCTTTTTATTTTTCAAAACTGTCTCTTGTGTAGGGTGATAAATCTAGAGTTTCAGATCTGCTGTCATAGCCGATCTTTCATGATAAATTACCTAGATACAATCATAGCATTAGAGAGGAGTGCAGATACTTGGGCTATTGGCGCCACATCAACCTGAGGGAATCTTGACAGGAGTGCTAGGAAATGTTCACTCAACTTGTGCCTTCAAGCTGTCTTTAATCTGGCTTTCTGTCATTACCCTGCTCTACCCACCTCAGCCTGCTGCTGCCACAAAGATCAAAACTGCAGTCTGCACTTCTCTGACAAAAGAGAGGAGTAGAGCTCTGAGAAGAACAAGACAGTCATACCGTGGGAGGGTTATTCTAACACATGCTGAGGGATAATGTGCTTTGATTTGTTATCAAACACTACAGATCTGTGAGTTATGCAAACATGACACCCTCAGTTTCTAAAGCAACCATGAACATAGATGTGTAGAATCATTTGTAATTTTTTGAATGCTTAATGTGTAAATGGCTTCAGGACTAGAGTGTGGGGCGCATGCTTCATTCACAAGCAGGTTTATGGTTTGGCATCTCCACCAGTGTGATTTACCAATGGCCACTCTTCATCCATGAACTACTCAGACAACACCTAAACATCATTGCTAGAAGTCTTAGGATTGAAGGTACTAGTTCATTGGTGAGAAATAGGCTTGAAATTTAAAACTTTTAACTACTAATCCTAATATGGAAAAATGTAAATGAAGCTATAGTGTTTGTTAAAAATGACTGTTTTATTTTGGTTTAATATTTATGAAATAATTAGCAATCCAAAGATATCACTTAAATTTAAATTTCACTGCATTTTATTAGAGTAATTAGATGTAACTGTGATATTCATGAACTGGGACATTTGGAAATGTCAAGAGTTTAATATATTAATCAATATTAAATTTGACATCAGAGTAGTCTGAGGTGTTCTTTATTTAATTTCAACTTGTAAGGTATTCAGAAGATGAAAAATATTATTAGTTATATATTTATTAAAATACAAAAATTAAAGCAGAAACAAATGACCAAATAGGAATTTTTTTTACTTTTCTGAAAAATCATATATATATATATATATATATATATATATATCACAATATATATGATCCATGAAGGCCTACCTCAGATTACAAAAGACAACATCCTGGTAGTTATAGAATGCTAGGTAAACTTTGCTAATTTTGTACTTTCTGACAACTATCAATGAGAAAGAGAGGATCACTTATTGATTGCCTCCTCTGTGTCTGTGGCTCATTAGTCTTCAGGGACAAGGTCTGTAAAAGACCCACTGGATTCTATGGTATACCTTATTCTTTATAAGTCTCCAAGTCCTTTAAAAATATCTATCTAATGTTCATGGTGACTCACATGAACATGGTACATGAAAATCATTATTGAAATAAGTCATTATACGTGGCAAGCTCCTAAATGTTCATTTCCATCTGCTATGTGAAGCCAATTGTTTCTGTGGTTGCTATTAGCTAGAGAGGGAAGCTTACTAATAAGATTAGAGATACATAAAGATAATTCAGCAAAACTTAATGGCTAGTTCACCTGAAAAATTATGTCATAACTATTTCTTAAATTTATGGTTATTTATTTCTGATAATTTAGTTTATAAGATCATTTTATCCATATAGATGCAAACACCAAATACAATAAATTAGCTTTGATAGATTACAAGATATAGAATATCTATGAGAAAGTGTTCAAAGTTTTGGAAAGCCTGGATCCTTGATATGGATGGTCCTATATGTACGTTGCTAGGATATTTTACCTAGAAAATCAGCCTTGCCACTCAAGTCTGCTCACAGCCATCTACAAACTTAAGTCTGCAGACACTGGGTGTGTGTCAAAAATGATGAGGGAACTGTCTGTGTTGAGGACACTATTTAGCTAATTAATTTCATCTAAACTTGCTAGTATTTAGTCGATAAGATTCTCCAGTTTCCAACTGAGGACACATTTGTCTACTCCTTCTGTGTTGTAAGTTGCATTTGTGTGTGTGTGAGTGAGTGTGTGTGTGTGTGTGTGCATGTGTGCGTGCGTGCGTGTGTGTGTGTGTGTTGATGAAAAATCAAGTAATCAAGTTCAAGGTCTCTTGTATGGTTGGCAGTTGATGACTGGGCCACATCCCAAGCCCTAGTACATCACACCTTTACAATATGCTGAAAGGAGATTGCAACCTGCATGAAACCAAGGCTTTGTTTCTTTCTCTAACACTGAGTCAGTGACAGGAAAACAATAAACTCTTAAGTGTTTGTGGAGTTCAGTGAATTCATCTACAAGTGGCTTTTTTTTTTACTTAAAAGCATAATGGAACTGCCCACAACAGAGACGATTTCATGTGGCAGGTGATGGACATGTTTTATCTTCCATCCTTTATCTTATTTATCTTTTGGTTTATTATTATTATTATTAATATTATTATTCCACTGTATTCTCTTTCCATATTGTTGAAAAAAAAAGAATGAGGGTATCACTCTCAGTTGGACAGGATGTATGTTGTAGAACATCAGAAGTTTCTTCCCATAAATGTATACTGAAGCTCATGGGTTGAAACCCAATGCCCCAGGTACAGTGCTGGGAGGTGGGACCTAATAAGAACCCATTAAGCACTAAGGCTTTGTCCTCATGAATAGATAGCTGTCCTTATTGTAAGATACTTACTAGGACAATAGAGTTGTTTCAAAAACAACTTCAGTCCACTGTGTCTGTCACCCTCTCTTGCCCTTTTACCTAGGGTCATGTTCAGCAGTCTAATAGCTTCCTGTTGGATTTCTGAGCTGCCAGAAGTGTGAGAAATAAAGGTATTTCTTTCTGTTTTCAATAGTAAGTCACAGTAGCACAAATAGTCTAGGATATCATTTGTTTTCTAACTCAGAGAAATTTTATTCTATTTTATTTATAAATAAAGTAAGAGTGTTTCTTTATTTTGCTTTAGGTAATTTTAGTCAGGGGTAAGGATTGTTTAGCAGCGTGTCCTTAATGGTCACAGGTCAGATGTGTGTGTGTGGAACTGTTCTTATCGCCTCTTGTCCTAGAGAATGTTTCAATTCTTGCCCCCAGTTCTACTCATTTCTTCCATTCACAATGCTTCCTGTGTTCTAAACCAACCAATATTTTTTATATTTATTTATTACTTCAGGTTACATCTCCATCACAGTGTCCTCTTTCCATCCCTCCCAGTCCTGCCCTCCCACCCTCTACCCCCTATCCCTTCCATCCCACTCCTCTGGAGTGGAGTATCCCTACAAATCAGTCCCCCACCCCAGTTCATCAAGAGCCTCCTCATACACTAGAGGCCTATAAGGTAGCACCACTAGGGCAAAGTGTCTCATTGACAGGAAAAAAGTCTATGTACCTGTTCCCTTTGGTGGATTGACTGTATTATAGTTATCTTGGAAGTTGTCACCTGTGCCAATGATTTCAAGAGTTTTCCCCACTTTCTCTTCTAATAGATTTAGTGTGTCAGGCCTTATGTTAAGGTCTTTGATCCACTTGGACTTAAGTTTTGTGCAAGGTGATAAGTAGTTTCATTCTTTTACATGTCGACATCCAGTTAGACACAGCATTTGTTGAAGATGCTGTCCTTTTTCCATTGTACAGTTTTGGCTTCTTTGTCAAAAATTAAGTGACCATAGGTTTGTGGATTCATTTCTGCATCTTCAATTCAATTCCATGGATCCACTTGTCTGTTTCTATACCAGTACCATGCTGTTTTTATTACTATTGCTCTGTAGTACAGCTTGAAATCTGGGCTGGTGAAGCCTCCAGATGTTTTTTTTTTTTTTATTGTACAGGATTGATTTAGCTATTCTGGGTTTTTTTGTTATTCCATATAAAGTTGAGAATTGTTTTTTCCAGGTCTATAAAGAATTGTGATGGTATTTTGATAGGAATTGCATTGAATCTGTATATTGCTTTTGAAAGGATGGCCATTTTTATTATGTTGATCCTACCTATCCACGAGCATGGGAGATCTTTCCATCTTCTGATGGCCGCTTCAATTTCTTTCTTCAAGGACTTGAAGTTCTTGTCATACAGGTCTTTCACTTGCACTATATGGCTAAAATAGGTTATAAGTGAATAGATGCCATGTGCGTCCTTCTGGGTCTTGGTTAGCTAACTCAGGATGAGCTTCTCTAGTTCCATTCATTTGTCATCCTTAACCATCAGAGAAATGCAACTCAAGACGACTCTGAGATTCCATCTCACACCTGTCAGAATGGCTAAGATCAAAAGCTCAAATGACAGCACATGCTGGGGAGGGTGTGGAGAAAAGGGAACTCTCCTCCATTGCTGGTGGGAGTGCAAACTTGTACAACCACTATGGAAATCAGTCTGGCGATATCTTAGAAAATTTGGATTTTTTCTACCTCAAGACCCAGCCATACCACTTCTGGGTATTCATACAAATGATTCCTCATCAAACCACAAGGAAGTTTCCTCATCTATGTTCATAGCAGCCTTATTTGTAATAGCTAGAAACTGGAAACAACTCAAATGTCCCTCAACTGAGCAATGGATTAAAAAAAAACTGTGGTACATCTACACAATGGAATACTACTCAGCCATTAGAGACAATGAAATCATGCCATTTCCAACTGATATTTTTAAATGCACTTTTATACAATGGTTTTCTTCATAATATTTCTTCTGTAACTTTCAAATCTGAGTATCACTCTATCCCATCTCTCTTTCTCATGCTTCTCACATGTCTGTTTTGATGATGTTTTTTACTCAAGACAAAGAAATATCTATATTCAGAAGCATTAACTTATCAAAAGAAGTTGGTATTTTAGATGTGATACCACACACCAGAGATATTAGTAATGATTCATCTTTTCTGTTTTAACTTTCTTTATTACAAATGGAAAAATGGCTTGAAATTGGATATTTTTAATCCATTTCTTCAGTATCTGTCTCTTAAATTGTATGGCTCTCATTGTAGATTTTTCTGGAACTTTAGATTGGCTTTCATGAGTAGAGCACCATGGATCTTCATGGTTAGAATGAAATCTAGAATACATAAGCAATCAAGAGTGTTTAATAAATCCTGTAGGATTATTAAAGTCTTATTGAAGGAAAAAAAACACATTAAAAGAAGTTGGAAGTATCTGAGTACTATTTTCAATAACAGTATGTTTACAGCTTGTGACATGCATGCTCATTTGAAAATAATGCAGAATGTGTGCAGTATACCATCTCTCATAGAATATAGCTGTGGTAGGCTATTAGTGACCTTCACATGGACACTTAACACATTTTTATCCATGTACACACATACCCCCCCTACACACACTGAATAAATGTATTTACAGTTTCAAAGAAAATAGCTGTGGTTGTCCATTAACTAAAGCACTAAAACATGTTGAAAAGAAATTGATTGCTAACCGATCTTTAGTGCCGTTAGGTATACTAAACGATCTCTTTTGAACCAGTCATAATCTACCCAGTAACACAAACTTCTTTTATTTAAACATTTATTTATTAATTCAAGTTACATCTATATCACAGCCCCCTCCCTCCACCCCACCCACCCTACCCTCCCACCTTTTACCTCCTCTCCCACCCAGCCCACTCCTCTGGTGTGGGGTGCTTCCACATATCAGCCCCCCTCACTCAGTTCATCAGACAAATGATGACTAAGAACTTCCTCTTGCACTGGGGTCCTACAGCGCAGGCAGTTCCATTAGAGTAAAGTGTCCCACTAACAGGTAACAAAGATCATGTTTCTATTACTTTCGGTCTGTTGATTATAGGATAGTTATTCTGTACTATATGGCTAAAATCCAGTTATAAGTGAATACATGCCATGTGTATCTTTCTGGGACTGGGTTAGTTCACTCGGGATTAGCTTCTCTAGTTCCATCCATTTGGCTGCAAATTGCATGATTTCCTTGTTTCTGATGGCTGAGTGGTTAGTATTTCATTGTGTAGATGTACCACAGTTTTTTGGGTTTTTTTTTTTTGTTTTGTTTTGTTTTGTTTTTATCCATTCTTCAGTTGAAGGACGAAGCCTTGGCTACCATTCCCAGCACTGTATAAACTAGCTGAGTGGTGCATGCCTGTAATCCCTTCACTTGGGAAATAGAGGTAGGAAGATCAAGAGTTCAAGCCATTCTAGTTACATAATGAGTTCAAGGTCAACCTAAGGTACATGGGACTTGGTCTCAAAAACAAATAAACAACAAACACAAACAAAGGAAAGGGTAATAGTAGCCCCTTGCTGATCACAGTGCCTCTGAGTAGTAATTAAGAAGAGTTCATTGTCTATTTCTTCAGAGGTATTCTCACATCTCATTTTTTCTTTTCAAAATGTGGTTTGGGGACTATAATTTCATTACAACATTTTCCTCTTCCTTTTCTCTCTCCAACTTCCCTCCCAACCCCCACCATATATACACCTCCCTGATCGCCATCAAATTCATGGCCTTAAAAAAAAAATTGTTTGGTGAGGAATCTTTTGGTTATATGCCCTTGAGTGGTATGGCTGGGTCTTGAGGCAGAGCTATTCCAAGTTTTCTAAGATACCGCCAGACTGACCTCCATAGTGGTTGCACAAGCCTGCATTCCCACCAGTAATGGAGTAGGATACCCCTTTCTCCACACCCTGGCCAGCATGTGCTGTCATTTTAGTTTTTGAATTTAGCCATTTTGACAGGTGTGAGATGGAATCTCAGAGTCGTCTTGAGTTGCATTTCTCTAATGATTAAGGATGTTGAGCATGTCTTCAAGTGTCTCTCAGCCACAAACTCTTTTTTTTTTTAAACACTTTATTTTTTTTCTTCAAGTTACATCTCAGTCACAAACCCCTCCCTATTCCCCCTTCCTATCCCGCCCTTCCACCCTCTTCCCCCCAGAAGTTTCCCCTTTCAGTCCAACAGATGGCTCCTTCTCCCACAATAGTAAATATTATACAAAACAACAGATATAAATATGCCACGTTTATGAGAGTTAAATGGCCCAGTATACCTTCCCAATGTCCAGTTTATACATATTTGGCCCCTGACTTTAGCATTCTACTATCTAACCATCTCCATGAGTTTAAAGGTCTATATCTGACTCAACTTTCATACTAACGCAACACACTTTTAAGAGTATCTTCTTAGATCTATAACACCCTCTTGATTCCTAAACAACTCAAAATTTAACTATGAGACTCTAGCTGTCTATTCTTCAACCACCTCAGAGACCTGAGAGGGATAAATATATCTGCTTATATAGGAAGTGCAGGGTCTGCAGCTTCCAAAACTAAGAAATGACATACCAATGACTGCCTGGACAGTTCCCATTTTCTCTCCATACATTCCTGCATCAGTCTTCAGCATTTAGGTCCTGTTTCTCTGACAGACATTTATTGTAGAGCAGGGATTATGAAGGACTTACCTACCCTGTCTTGGCAGAGTTAGGCTGTCGACTTCCCTGCTACCAAGTTTTGTCCTTTTTGGACAGCAGTCTGTCTGCAGTTGGTGCAAGGGGATTTTTCATGCCAAGAGATAGGCTTGCCACTAATTCAACCATCTTACAGTGGAGATTCTTCGATGCTTATCTTCTACTTGGAGTAGAATAGGGGGTGCTGTCAGGAGATGATATGTCTCGATATCAAAAAAATAACCCATTTTTATTAAACTATAACTTGTATATTTGATCTTCAATGCTAATCTCCCAATCTGTGAACACTCAGGATCTAAATCTGTGCTTTCTAAGTAATATTTCTATTTTAGATTTATGGTGTAATTTATCAGGGAGAATACATTCTGCTATGAATATGCCTATCATGAAAGGTCTCCAAAGCATCCATTTCTCGCCAAGTTCTGTGACATAATGCAATTTTAGGAGTAATCACAATTGGTAATCACAAATACCTGAATGTTAAAATATTTACATTATTGTGAACTATTTTTGATTATTTGGATCTTCTTGTGGGATAGTATCTCACTGGGAGGTAATCTATGTTCAGTCTTGACTCAAAAAATGGAAGCTTTTGAGAAAGGTTTAGAGTACACAGGTAGCTAGAAAGTACTAGAATCAAGGGCTTCATTGAATCATCCATTATAATAATGAGTGCTATGTTATAAGAAAATTATTATGGCAGAATAATAATTTTCTAATGCAAGCTCTCTCCAGTATATTATTTTAGTAAGTTCACTTTCAAAGTTCTTTTGTAGTATAAAAAGAGAACCAAACCTATAATAGTAAATGTGGAAGGAAGGCATTCTTTAATATTGGCATTTTGCTTCAGAATAATAAAATATTTAGCTTAAGAGGAAACTGGTTAGCATTAGAATTTAAAGCAATAAGAAAGGTTCTGAAGCTAGTATTGAAAGTGCACAAGGTTCAGCACTTCTCACCAAAAATATATTGTATCCATTATAACAAAATACATATTTGTAATTATATTTTTAAACTACATAAGTTAAACACTTATTCTAATACTGTACCAGAAACAGAAATATGAGGAAGGGATGGTTCCTTCTCTGAAATGATTTACCATATTGTAGTTAACGCAGACTTGTGTGTGAAGTGACAATACAAACGAGAGTGTCTTTTGTCTCCAAGTCATTATGTCCTCTCAAAGGAAAATAAACTGGACATGGGTTTCATAGGATGAAAAACCCCCCACTAGGAGAGAACGAGTCAAGCCACTCGAGATTTAGAGCACCTTGCTTGCTAGGTGAGTTTTTTAATCTGGCCAGAACCTAGAGCATATCTACAAAGAGCAGCTGTTAGTAGGGATGTAGGCTATGTTAGAAGTTATGAAGAACCTTGAATGTCAACTTGAGACTTCTCTTCTTTTCAGCCACACAATGTAATCTTGACTTTCCTAAGCTTCTTGATTTTTTTGAACACTTTTCTTGGCCTAACATCAAGCTGACTACCCCATGTTTTTTTCTCATATTAGTCAATTCAATAAATAATAGAAGTGTTTCACAATGACCTGGTTCCTTTAAAAGAAAACAAATGTCATATATACATAGTATTTTTATAGTATTAGTATTGGTTATTTCTATTAGACTAAGCCTTCTTGATTAAGGTTATGATATCATGTACACTTATCATAATTTTGGCAGTCACATAACAAAATAAATGATTTTAATATAAAAATGAAAAAGTTTTACACTTTTCCAACTAATAGATGATATGTGTTTCATTTGAAAAAAAAAAAACAAGAATTACTTCACAAAGAAGAATTTCAAATCGATAGGCCTTCTGAAGAAAGACTACCCTACTCATCATCTGAAAACTAAAATTAGTTTATTTTTGGATAAGAACAAAATGGTTTTTTCTTTTTTTTTCAGGATCCCAGGAATTTCTGAACTTTCTAGATAAAGTAATTGCCAAAAGTAAATAAAGTAATTTTTTGAAATTAAGCAAATGAATATTTCAAAACATATTCAACTAAATCAAGAGAAAGTACATGAGTGAAGCAATGTTTGAGGCTTAGAACATGAAGCTATGAAGCAGACTGTAGCTAACCATGACCTTATGGTGCTGGGGTTACCATAGTTGGATAATTTTGACTCAAATGACAAAGCCTAGTAATTAATGCACAGTGTACCCGATGGCATTGCATATGTCTGAAGTGATTTGAGGTATGGATTACTGGTGAAAGGAGGAATTTTATTATTTTCAGGAAATGGTTAGGGGAGATCTCTCTCACTAATGATGTAATATTTAGCCTGTGTTAAGAAGGCCAAGCAAGAAAAATATAAAGTCGAAGCATTTCCCCAATGTTCAGGAAAAATCATGGAATTTCAATGCAACCAGAGGACAATAAGCCTATATTTAAGTGTCGATTAAAAGTTATACTTTTGGCCGGGCAGTGGTGGCGCACGCCTTTAATCCCAGCACTTGGGAGGCAGAGGCAGGCGGATCTTTGTGAGTTCGAGGCCAGCCTGGTCTACAAAGCGAGTCCAGGACAGCCAGAGATATTCAGAGAAACCCTGTCTCGAAAAAAAACCAAAAAAAAAATAAATAAATAAAAGTTATACTTTTGAATTTTTTCCCAGAAGTAGTTAGACTGCTAAATTCAGGGTAACTTCTAACCAGGAACAGGAAGTATGCAAATAGACTATATATCTGCTCTATAGAACTTTTATTGTAACTTATTCTAACACAATGGGTGAAGCACCTGTGGGCATGAACAGTGAAGGAAGATGAAGTCATCTCCTTAAGGTCTTTATATTTTTACTGTGGAGAGCATGAGAATCCACTAGATGTTCCTAAATTTAAAAAGGACTAGACTAGCATGGCTGTTCCTTTGACTATGGTATGTAAAATGAGTGTCTTCATAGCCTGTTGGGATGTCACAGGGAGTATGATAGGACTTGGACCAGACTGACTACTGGGAAGGCAGAATGCCTGACACTATTCTTGGTGTAATTTGAAGAACTGAGAGGCATACATATTAATATGTGAAATAGCAATATGTTGATTATCATTTTATGAACTAAATCTATATGTATTAAAATCTCATTATCACAATGATATAGCAAATCACAAATGATTGCTCATCCCTAGGACAGATCACTGCAATATCCAGACATCAGGAAGAAAAGAAGCAAGACTTACTTTATAGTCGCTAAGTACCAAAGATATGTGCTGGTCCATATATATATTCATTGCACTTATGTGACTTTTTTTTGCAGAATCAATATTGGGATAGTTATGAGGAATCATTCCTTTCTAATTACTTTAACTGTGTTGTTGAAATCAAATTCGCCAATGGTGGAATGGCTATATTGATGATCAGAAGCAATTGCAGTGAATTGATAGTTCTATAGAGCCCACATATAGTCTTGACTTGCATACTTTTTTGTTCCTGGCTAGGTAGTTTCCCTGAATTTACAAGTCTGGCTACTTCTGGGAAAAAAAAAAATCCAAGAGTGTAACTTTCAATCATCACTTAAATATAGGTTAGAGACTGCATGGGAAAAGGATTTGATTTGCAAATCATTGTGTGATTCACACTTCAAACTGATCAGCTTTAACATGAAACATTTATTACTTCCCTTGTGTCTCTGGTTCTTAGCTGTGTCTCCTCATTTATCTACAGCTAGTAGCTAGCTGAGTCCACAGTGTCTGGCTGGACTCGAGTAGTCTTAGATAGGGTATCTCAACAATTCTTCTCCCTCAGTCTCTCATCTCATGGCAGATGAGCCTGGGGTAGTTCCCAAGCTGAAAAAGGAAGTCAAAAAGAACAAGTTGGAAATGTCTATTCATTATTTAGAAGCTCTACTTGGATGAAGTCTGAAAATGGCCTGTTGGCCACATCATGTCACGTGATCAAGCACAGACAGAAATGGAGAAAGGGATTCTAATCACTTAGGAGAAAACAATGTCAGATATATTTAGTAGGTAGATGTCCACAGGCACCAGCACAAGAAGTCATTATAGCTACCCTTTCTTTCCTTTCTTTTATAAACTTCCCTGGGTCCATTTGGTTCTGCTGATAAGTGAATGGGTGGGTCATTTCCTAGGCCACCAGTAGCCTACCAGTAGCTACCCACCAAGGAAAATGAGCATCTCTCTGTAGCCTGTTACAGCCAAAAGCTATCATTTCTTTTTTTTCAAATGGCATGCAGCTTTGTTTTATGCCCGATTCCACCCAGACATGTTTGTTGTTCAGTAATGTGCTGTAACTGTCCAGAACATCAGATTAATCTCAAGGCTCTTTGAGCATTGCTAGCAAATGCTCCCTGTTAACCCTATCCTGGACAGGACACTAATAATAAAATGCAAGGTCATATTTTCAGCTCTTAGTTGAAAAATAAAAATAAGACTCCATAAAACATGAGGTCTGGAAATAAAGAAACTTGTTATCAAGTCTGATTACCTAAGCTCTAGTCTCTGAACACATAAAAAGGTGAAAAGAAAATCAACTCCACAAGACAAAATTTTCATTCAATCCTACAAGCACACCCTAGGAAACTACACTGTTCACACACACACACACACACACACACACACACACACACACACACACA
>CAJQZJ010000366.1:1878896-1913632 GCA_907164525.1 Lophiomys imhausi | reverse complement strand
ACACACACACACACACACACACACACACACACACACACACACTTGTGCACACGCACACACATTCATAAGCACATGTACTCATATACAAACACAATAAATAAATAAACAAAAATTTTCAGGAGATAAAAATTGACTTCGTTTAGCTCTGTTCCCCATTTTTTTATCGTATTATTTGGTTTCTTGGCATTTAATTTCTTGAGTTCTTTGTAAATTTTGGATATTAGCCCTCTGTCAGATGTGGGGAACAGAGCTAAACAGAGAATTCACAAAGAAGGAATCCCTAATGGCTGAGAGGCACTTGAAGAAGTGCTCAGCATCCTTAATCATTAGAGAAATGCAATCAAGACAACTCTGAGATTCTACCTCACACCTGTCAGAATGGCTAAGATCAAAAGCTCAAATGACAGCACATGCTGGTGAAGTTGTGGAGAAAGGGGAACCCTCCTCCACTGCTGGTGGGAGTGCAGACTTGTGCAACCACTATGGAGATCACTCTGGCGATATCTTAGAAAACTTGGAATAGCTCTGCCTTGGGACCCAGCCATACCACTTCTGAGTATACATCCAAATGACTCTTCATCAAACCACAAGGAAGTTTCCACATCTATGTTCATAGCAGCCTTATTTGTAATAGCTAGAAACTGGAAACAACCCAGATGTCCCTCAACTGAAGAATGGATTAAAAAACTGTGGTACAACTAAACAATGGAATACTACTCAGCTATCAGAAACCACAAAATGATGCATTTTGCAGCCAAATGGATGGAACTAAAGAAGCTTATCCTGAGTGAGCTAACCCAGACCAAGAAGGATGAACATGGAATCTATTCATTTATAGTCGGATTTTAGCCATTTAGTACAGGATAACTATACTACAAGGAATGCACCAAAGGGAACACGAACATAGACTTTTTATCCTGTCAGTGAGACACTTTGCCCTAGTGGTGCTGCCTTATATGCCTCTAGTTTATGAGGAGGCTCTTGGCCCTCATATGACTGCTGAACTGGGACATGGGACTGTTATGTAGGGATACTCCACTCCAGAGGAGTAGGATGAGAGGGATAGGGGGTAGAGGGTGGAGGGCAGGACAGGGAGAGGTGGAAAGAGGACACTTTGATGGAGATGTAACCTGAAGTAATAAATAATAAATTAAGTAATAAATTAAAATAAATAAATAAATAAAACATTTTAAAAAGATTGACTTCTTCAATATCTCAAGGCCAACCTGACAGCAAACCCAGTAAAATGGGTAGTTCATGCAATACAAAAAGACTATAATACATAAAAATCTCAATGAGCACAGGAAACAGATTTCTTCAGGCTCTGATTTGAAGAGAGGCAGGTGTTCACAGACCAGTCCTAGAACATATAACATGTAATCACACAGCAAGCAGAGCCTTTTAACAATGAAAGATCTTAATCTAAAAACATAGCTAAGGACGTGAGAAAGAACAGACATGAATTCTTATGGCTTCAGATTTGTTATGTAAAGAAAGGCACAAAGCTTGTTGCATATCAATGATCAAGACTATTGAGCACAGAAATATTTGCTATCCAGAAAAAAATTTAATTGAGCTTCTATATTTAAAGAGAGAGGAGAGAACAACAACAACAAAAACAAAACCCAAAACAAACAAACAGCAAAAAACAAAACAAAACAAACAAACAAAAACAAGTTACCCATCACTTGGCTGCCTTTGTTTACCCCTCCAACTATTCTTCAGCCCCCAGGACTGAACCCTGGTTAGGGATTGGTAGCACAACAGCCTCTCAAATGAGGTCAGCAACATTGAGAGACATCTCTTCAACGGAGGTGTTGTGGGAAGTCTCAATGTCTCAAAGACTTTTGCAACCAGGTTAGTAGCCATGCCGTTATGGGCAATGTCATTTAGTGACTCTCAAAGATACTTTCAGGCTCCATCCTATGGGACTATTATCTCTGGATCAAGAACCTGACTTGAAGACATGATCCTTAGAATCTAGTCTATTTAAATATTTTAAGCATAAATATCAAGTGCACATGTGTTTTCCTTTCAGACACTCTAATTTAGAAAGCTGAAAACAATAATAGTACTCTAGTAATTGTTTTACTCTTTAGGGAACCAAATGCAAGTGATGCTTCATGCTTCAAAGGGAACTAGAAGGCAGTCTTGATAGACTGTGGTTGAAGCTATAATACGCCTCTCCCCCAATATAGAACTTTTGCTCTGCTACAGAGTTGATATGTACTTGGGAAATTAATCAGAATATAATCAAATTTGCAAATTCAACCTCATACTGAGCTTTCTCTTACCTTCCAACTTTCTATATGAAAAGCTGAAAATAGATGAACACCTAATATATTATCAGAGTAAGTAAAGAAAAATATTGTTAAATCAGAATGATTTTCATTCAAATTATTCTGTAAAGTTACTCCATAGTAATAATTATGGTGCTTTGTGCATCAGGTTATATTGTTTGGCATTGTTGTTAATCTTCACGTTACCTCACTAACCTCTACATTAATCAAAATGTGTTGTTACTAGACAAACAAGGCAGATTAGGACAGATGTTCCTAACCCATAGTTAACCTAAAAAGCACCAAATTACAGAAATTCTGAATGATAAATTAATGTCTCTGCTAGTCAATATTGTCAACAGTGAGCTGCAATTCTGACTCTGCCTAAAACTGTTTACAACAAGGTGAGAGAGAAATAAACGTGTTGTTGATGTGATACTAAATATTTATAACATTAAATTTTTAAGTGTGAGAAACAACAGTGAATCTCATGAAAAAATAAGTTAGTTTAGAATCCATTTATAAATAATTATTTACAGAGTATCTTGTTCTTAGAGCTTGCTCTCTAGGGAATTAAAATACATCTCTATATTCACTTGCTAATACTGAAAGGGTGACATGGAGAACCAAGAACTCTATGGAGGACACCGACACTCTTACTTTAGCTCCAAATAGAGACAGGAACATATAGGCCAATTCTCATCTGGCATCTCACATTCCAGAGGGAAATTTGATATTGTGAAGATGATGATGGCATGGCAAGGTGAGCAGCAGCTGGGAAATGCAGAAATAAAGTGTGGCCAAGTATCTATGAGTCAAGTTTTTTAAAGCAAAGTTTCAAAAACAAGATGAAACAAAACAGACTCAACCCATTTCCCCACCACTGTGGGTGTCAACGACATTGGCTGATTATCTGTTAACTCTTACACTTCACAATTGTCAGTAATGTCTGTAGTAATCCACAGTGTTCTTTGTCACTGGACTTAGATATGATTGGAACATCTAGTTATGTCCCAGAAGAATGCTTACTGTGAACAAGTGAGTTTAGGAATAGATCAGGGCTCCATATGAACAAATTATTAATTGACAAAAAATATTCCAATATATTTTAGCCCACAATGAAAAAAATGGAGAAGCCAATTTATAACAATGATGACACTTAATATAATTAACTTTTCAAGAGACTATTTTAAATAAAAAGTGTGTGATAACATGCTTTTAGATCATTTAAAGAGTTTCCTTGCATAGGGAGTCTTTTTTTAAGTTGATTTATTCAAGTTACATCTCCATCATAGTACCCTCTTTCCACCCCTCCCAGTTCCACCCCCACCCTCTCCTCCCTCTCCCACCCATCCTACTCCTCTAATGTGGAGTGTTCCTACATATCAGCCCCTCTCAGCTCAATAGTCACATGCAGGCTAAGAGCTTCCTCTTGCACTGGGGGCCAACATGGTAGCACTCCTAGGGCAAATTGTCCCCTTAAAAGGTAACAAAGTCTATGTTCCTGATCCTTTTGGTGTATTGGTTGTAGGATAGTTATCCTGTACTACATGGCTAAAATCCATTATAAATGAGTAGATGTCATGTTCATCTTTCTGAGTCTGAGTTAGCTCACTCAGGATGAGCTTTTCTTGTTCCATTATTTGGCTGGGAATTGCATGATTTCCTTGTTTCTGAGAGCTGAGTAATATTTCATTGTGTAAATGTACCACAATTTTTTTATCCATTCGTCAGTTGAGCGACATCTGGATTGTTTCCAGTTTTTAGCTATTACAAATAAGTCTGCTATGAACATACATGATGATATGTCCTTGTGGTTTGGTGAGGAATCATTTCAGTGGATACCCAGAAGTGGTATGGCTGGGTCTTGAGGTAGGGCTATTCCAAGTTTTCTAAGATATTGTCAGACTGATTTTCATAGTGGTTGTACAAGTTTACACCCCCACCAGCAATGGAGGAGTGTTTCCCTTTCTCCACAACATCACCAACATTGCTTTCATTTGAGCATTTGATCTTAGCCAATCTGACAGGTGTGAGGTGGAATCTCAGAGTCATCTTGAGTAGTATTTTTCTGATGATTAAGGATGTTGAACAATTCTTCAAATGTCGCACTGCCATCAGGGATCTTACCATTTGTTAGACTTCAGAATGAAAGGAAGATGCTCATGGTTTGGAAAAGAGAAAGAATTTTCATCTAGATAAAAAGACATGGTCAAGTACAAAATGCCTTCCCATAAGGGTCACTATATTATATTTGGCTATACATATGTACAAGAAAGTGTACTATTTGTATTTAAAATGATGGAATTATAGTACATAGGGTTGTTACTATTATTTGCTATTTCTTATGTTCTCAATATATTTTGTTTATTATTGTTAGTGTGTGCATGGGAGGGTTGTAATATGTGTGGATGTGCATGTGTCACAGTGTATGTTTGGGAGGCTGAAAATGAGCTTTGTGGAGTCAGCTCACTCCTCCCACATCACATGGGTTCCAGGTATCAAAGTCAGGTGACAGGTGTAGAGGTTAGATAAATTAGATTTAGAAAATATATAGGAGTTTCTGATACTGTCTCTTAATTTGGGGCCTGAAGAGCATTATCAGCATGAACCCAGCAAAAACAGGAAAGACTAAATAGACTGAAAAACAAGGTTGAAGTCAGGAAAACAGGAAAGACTTAATGGACTTGAAGAAACAAAGTATCTGGCCTGACATTGTTTTCAGCTGCTAAGTGGGCGGAGCCCAAATTAAGCTGAAATAGAGTTCCTCCTATTTAAGGACAGTGCATGGAGCCCAGAAAGGAGAAGAGGCCCCTGATGCTAGAGAACTCCAAGAGTCCTGCTGAAAAAAGGGCTGGCCATTGATGGCCAGCTCTCTCCCTGAAGCAGAAAGAAGCCGGTGAGCAAAGAAAGCCTGAGAAAGACACCAAAAGGCCAAGGACTGGACCCCGTGGCTCAGCTTTTGCCTGGAGGGGTTTGATCTGTCCGATCAGTGGCCTAGGGGAAACTGTGCCTGGCTTTAAGGACTGAGGCAGAGCAGCTGAGTTCCTGATTCAAAAGAAGTAGGTTGGCCTGCAGACGGCTGGGGTCTCCCACAGAGAAGAAAGCATGAAACTTTATTTAAGGTGAGACTGCAATAACCAACTTACCCTGATGAACCTGCATCTGAGAGATCCAGAAAAAGGACTGCTAAGTGTGTTAAAAAATCTACAACAAAGACTGTGTTCCTGACGACTAAGGACCTGCCCCAGAGACTGTATCATTCTAAAAGGTTATGAAAGTAGTTGTTATAATTATCAATAGGTTTAGTGGATAGGTTAAAGGTGTTGTAAGAAATTATAGGATTAATAGTTAAGAAATTGTTGGTGTTTGTTATAAGTGAATTTAGTAATAAATAAATAAGTGTTAAATAATAATTTAAAAGATCGGTTACAGACAGGCTTGCACAGCAGATGCATTTACCCATTTAACCATCTCACAGGCCCTGATTTCTTATATTAAAATGAGGAAAATGCATTAGTTATGCCAGAAGGCTTCATATAATAGTCATGTTATATTATCTTGCATTGTACCACAAGAGGAGGAAGAGATGTGATGGGAAAAGGATAAAAAATATAAAATACACTACACCCATATGCTCCTCAAGAATCATCACCTTGTCCTTCATCATCTCAAGACAGATTCCTTGATGAACCCCTGTGGCCGTTTCTTTTTTTTCCTTTATTTTTTATTTCTTCAAGTTACATCTCAATCGCAGTCCCCTCCCTATTCCCCCTCCAGTCCCACCCTCCCACCTTCAATCCCCCATTCTCTTCCCTTTTTTTTTTCTTTTAAGTTTAAGGTATATCTTATTTCCCCCTACAGTTTCTCCTTTCAGTCCAACAAATGGCTCTTTCTCCTATAATAATAAATACAATACAGTACAACAGAGGTAATTAGGCCACAGTTATGAGGGTTATATGGCTTAACGTACATTCCCAATGACCAGTCCATATGTATTTGGTACCTGACTTTCACATTCTACTATCTAACCATCTCCATGAGTTTAAAGTTCTATATCTGACTCAATATTCATACTAATTGCAACACAATTTTAAAAGTATCTTCTTAGATCTAGAACACTCTCTTGACTCCTAAACAACTCAAAATTTAATTATGAGACTCTAGCTATCTGTTCTTCAATCACCTTAGAGACCTCAGAGGGATAAATATATCTGATTTTATAGGAAGTACAGGGTCTGCAGCTTCCCAAACTAAGAAATAACATACCAGTGGCTGCCTGGACAGTTCCCATTTTCTCTCCATACATTACAGCATCGCTCTTCAGTCATTTGGCCCCGCTTCTCTGACAGACATTGATTGTAGAACAGGGGTTATGAAGGACTTACCTACCCTGTCTTGGCAGAGCTAGGCTGTCGATTTACCTGCTTCCTGGTTTTGTCCTTTTTGGACAGCATTCTGTCTACAGTTGGAGCAAGGGGCTTTTCCTACCAAGAGATAGGCTTGCGACTAATTCAATCATCTCCCACTGGAGATTCTTCGATGCTCATCTTCTACTTGGAGGAGAATGTGGGTGGTGCTGTCAGGAGGTGATATGTCTTGATATAAAAAAATCTAAAGTTACAAAAACATCTTTGAGTGCCACATTCTGCAGATCTCTTGAGGTTTTTGAAGAGGCCCTATCTATCTCTTATATTAGGATAAGCAGATGTTGCTTGTCTCTTAGCAGGCTTATTTCTGATTAGCTTAGCAAGTAACTATAATAGGCTGTCATAGTACCTAACAGAATGACCGGCTTGCATAACTATTAGTTTGCATTTCTTAATTATCCTGAACAGTTTATGACAGTTAGTAGTAAAAGGCCCAAACATCATATTTCATTTTTTTTCTTTACCTCCTAACCCTGCCATCCCATTTCTCTGGGGTGGGGTGTCCTTATATAACAGTCCTTCATCTCAGTTGAGAGGTCGTATGAGGGCCAAGAGCCTCTTCATTCATTGGGGATCTACGAAGCAGTACCATCAGTGAAAAGTGTCTCGTTGCCTGGGAGAGAGAACTACTAAACAAACAAATCAATAAGCATACAATAAATAAAAAAGACTAAAAAATAGAAAAAATATAACTAATATATAAAAAATAAATAAAAAATAAAAATTAAAAATAAGAAGTCTATGTCCAAGTTCCCTTTGGTGTGTTAGTTGTAGTATTGATACCTTCTACTATGTAGCTAAAATCCTACTATAAGTGAATAGATGCCATATGTGTCCTTCTGAGTCTGGGTTAGTTCACTCAGGATGAGCTTTTCTAGTTCCATCCATTTGGCTGCAAATTGCATAATTTCGTTGTTCCTGATAGCTGAATAATATTCCATTGTGTAGATGTACCACAGTTTTTTAACCCATTCTTCGGTTGAGGGACATCTGGGTTGTTTCCAGTTTCTAGCTATTACAAATAAGGCTGCTATAAACATAGATGAGGAAACTTCCTTATGATTCTGTGAAGAGGCATTTGGGTGTATACCCAGAAGGGGTATGGCTGGGTCCTGAGGCAGAGCTATTCCAAGTTTTCTAAGTTATCGCCAGACTGACCTCCATAGTGGTTGCACAAGCCTGCATTCCTACCAGCCGTGGAGTAGGGTACCCCTTTCTCCACACCTTCGCCAGCATGTGCTGTCATTTGAGTTTACATCAAGGGGATAAACATCAGAAACGAAGAAGTCAAATTATCCCTATTTGCAGATGATATGATAGTATACATAAGCGACCCAAAAAATTCCACCAGAGAACTCTTACAGCTGATAAACACCTTCAGCAAAGTGGCTGGATACAAAATTAATTCAAAAAATCAGAAGCCCTTCTTTATACAGGAAAAAAATGGGCTGAGAATGAAATAAGGGAAACAACCCCCTTCACAATAGCCACAAACAACATAAAATACCTGGGGGTAACTCTAACCAAGCAAGTAAAGGACCTGTACAACAAGAACTTCAAGCCCTTGAAGAAAGAAATGGAAGAGACCTTTAGAAGATGGAAAGATCTCCCACGCTCATGGATAGGTAGGATCAACATAATAAAAATGGCCATCCTACCAAAAGCAATATATAGATTCAATGCAATTCCTATCAAAATACCAACACAATTTTTTTATAGACTTGGAAAGAGCTAGTCTCCATTTCATATGGAACAACAAAAAGCCCAGAATAGCTAAATCAATCCTGTACAATAAAAAAACATCTGGAGGTATTACCATCCCAGATTTCAAGCTGTACTACAGAGCAATAGTTGTAAAAACAGCATGGTATTGGTATAGAAACAGACCAGAAAATCAATGGAATCGAATTGAAGATCCAGAAATAGACCCACACATTTATGTCCACATCATTTTTGACAAAGAAGCCAAAACGGCACAATGGAAGAAGGACAGCATCTTCCTCAAATGGTGCTGGTCCAACTGGATGTCCATTTGTAAAAGAATGAAGTTAGACCCATACTTATCACCTTGTACAAAACTTAAGTCCAAGTGGATCAAAGACCTTAACATAAGGCCGGTCACACTAAATCTACTAGAAGAAAAAGTGGGAGAAACCCTCTAACTCATTGGCACAGGCGACAACTTCCTGAACAGAACACCAACAGCTCAGGACTCGAGATCAACAATAAGTGGGACCTCATGAAACTGAAAAGCTTCTGTAAGGCAAAGGACACTGTCATTCAAACAAAACGGCAGCCTACAGACTGGGAGAAAATCTTCACCAACCCCACATGTGACAGAGGGCTAATATCCAAAATCTACAAAGAACTCAAGAAATTAAATGCCAAGAAACCAAATAATCCAATCAAAAAATGGGGGACAGAGCTAAATAGAGAATTCACAAAGGAGGAATCCCTAATGGCTGAGAGACATTTGAAGAAATGCTCAACATCCTTAATCATCAGAGAAATGCAACTCAAGATGACTCTGAGATTCCATCTCACACCTGTCAGAATGCCCTGTGGCCGTTTCTTATGAGTGCAGGAATGAGTTCACATATTTTGAGACAGTCATGTGCTAAAGGCGGGAAATGAAATGTGAGGAGACGTTTCTTCATTGCTCGCTACCTGCTCTCTCTTACTGTGTGGGTGGCAGTTCCATGGATGATTAATCATCATCTCTGCATGTATGCCTTTAAAAAAATCTATGTAGAAACAAATAGATAATAGTGGTAGTTGTAGAGATGGTTGTAATAATGGAGAAAAGTAGAGGAGAGAAAAGAAGGAGGAGGAGGAAGGGGAGGTAGAGAGCAAAGGATGGAGAAGGGTAGAAGGAGAAAGGGGAGGAAAGAAGAGCCGAGGAGGAGAGGTAGAACAAGGGAGCAGAAAAAGATAAAAGAAAAGAGAGTTAAAATTAAAATTTAAAAAGCAGGAACTTTTTATATGCATGTCCATATTCTCAAATGTTGTCTACCATTTTCATTAGGCCAGGCCTGTCACTCTCTAGAAGTTCTTCAAGCACATTACCTGGCTGTCCAGTGAACCCCAAAGATCCACCTGTGTCTGCCTCCCCAGTGTTGTGAGTAGAATTTCACCACCATGCCTGGCATTTTTAATATAGGTTTTAAGATTCACTTAGGTGTTTGAATGAGCAATCTCCCTGGCCCTAATCAGTTAATTTTATGTATTTGTATATTTCATCCAAGGTGTATAGTTTTATTTTTCTGAAAAAATACTATGGACCACCTGGCAAATGCTTTGTAAGAAAAGAATCATTTTAATCTTAATATTATTTTTGGAATATACACACATATACTCACATATATACACAAACAGACCATGTGCTACAAATAAACACAAATTTCCACTACCCCTTTTCAGAGCCAAGAATACTGGGAAAAAATTCAAGAGCAGAAAGATATAAATGCTGTTGAAATCTTTACCAACCTTCTATTTATAGGAACATAGTAAAGGAATTCACTACTATAAGTTAAATGGTGATTTGAAAATATACACATAGAGGAAGAAAAGGGAAAGGAGATACTTGAAAATCTTTTTCGTGTTTATGCCATGAACTGTGTTAAAGTCTTTCTGTTTGTATTTCATAATCTCATAGCAGATGGATACCAGTGTCTGGATTTCATCCAGACTTACCTGATTCTGGTAAAAACAACAGCAAACAAAAACAAAAACACAAACAAACAAAAATCTCACCTCCTATGATCCAACTTTCTCTAACTCTCACTCTGTCTCTCTCTCTTTGTCTCTAGTCTTTTAATTTTTGTGGAAATTTCTGTCTATAACAGACAAAGAAGAGTTGTCTAATGATCCTACATCACTTCTCAGAAACATGTAGGCCATAATCTTTAAAATCACAAACATTCTTTCAAATAATGATTTTTCTGAAAGGCCTTTGAGAAGAAATTCATTCTGCATTTAATTTCAACCACAGATTGATAAATTAATAAACAGCTAGATTATGAGACATTTATTGAAGGTTGTACCTGAAAATTTGGGTGGAATAGATTTAGTTGGCTTTAATTGATAGCCAGCCAAGAGTCCTGCAGCAAATTTAGTGGCAGCAAACACACAGCTAGGATAAAGTGGAAGCTGATTTTATTAAATGGAAGAGCAAATTTGACATTTCAGTGAGTTAAAAATACTTTATTAAATAAATATTATGCTATAACTTTCTTAAATATTTCTGAAATAAATATTGTACATTGTCTTTCTCAAATTAATGATGAGCTTTGTTTGTCCTTTGGTTATTAAGATGCCCTGCACCAAATACTTGAAATTTTTCTCACCTCCTGACCCATGCATATAATTGACTCAAAAAAATTGTATTAAAAGGAATCTTCCAAGCTGAAGAGATGACTCCATAGTTAAGCACGCTGACTGCTCTTCTAGAGGGCCCAGATTTAATCCCAACAGCCACATGGCAGCTCACAGCTGTCTGTAACTCCGTTTTCAGGGAATCAAGTGTCCTCTCTGGCCTATAAGGACACCAGGCACATACACTCCAAGATATCCATGTAGACTAAACACTCAAAAACATAAAACATTCTTAAAACTTAAAAAGAAAAATTTCAAGATGTTTCTGACTACTTGTATACTGCGTTGATCGTCTTATCACTAGAAGAACATAGAAAGGTGTGTTTTCACTGAAGTTTTTGCAGGGCAGGTAGGATGGTGCACGTTATGCCTGTAAACTTAGTGACCAGGGGTCAATCAGCCTCTGATGTCTCTTCTCAGAAGCCATATACTGTATTTTGATTTTGTTTCTGTATTTTGACTCAGAGTGTCTGCCTGGCCTGGAACATGCCAAGTAGGTGAGGCTGACTGGCAAGAGACGCCCCCACCCCACCCTCATGGAACAGCCTCTCTGCTCTCTGTGCCAACAAATCCACCTTCTTAACATGGGTCCAAGGGATTGAGCTCAGGACCTCATGATTGCACACTGAGATTCATACTGATCGAGTCATCTCTGCAGCCCTTGATCAGGGTTTTCTTAATAATTAATTAAGTTCTTTATTTTGATCAGTGTCTTGCCCATGGACAAAGTAATAAATTGTAATGCTAAGCATTTATATATTTTGTCTTTTTATCATAGCACTAACATTAATTTTCAGCAATGTAATTAAATTGTTTTATTTACATCTTCTACCCATGACAACAGCAGAATATATACTGAAACCTATTATTATCTTCTACAACTGCTAATACATTAGAATTTTTATGCATTGTATATGTTAAGCTTTAAACTTATTTTATGTAGTATAATTGATAGAAAGTGAGGTGAAAATGGATTTTTGTTCTCAGGAAGTATATCCACCTTAAATTCTCCCTGCTCTATTAATGGAATATGGAAGGGGTGGGAATATTCTTATTTCATTTGTGACTTTGATAACAATGGCCTAACCATCATTCACACTATATTATTGTGTAAATAATTCCCATCAGGTATCCTACTAGAAAATTCAGATCAATTAGTGCTTGTAATTGAAGCTCAATAATAATTACAGCTACCACTACTGAGCATTTGTCTCTTGGGTGCCAGGGAGTGACAGGTATATTTTAAGCTTGTTCAAGTTTAACACAATGGAAAATTGGGGAACATGGGTATTTGTAAACATTGACAGTACAAGGAAGCTACATGTGCATAGTTTCTGAGCATAATGTTTCAACTTTGTCATATCTGATGGTCCAATTCGTTGCATCATAGTGCCAATTAAAGTCAATAATATGCATAGAGATTTTTTTAAGATCACCATCTTGAGTGCCCTCGGGAGTCATGTGACTCCCCCCAACACATCCTGCATCCTCAAACTGCCTTTAGAATGAGAAATAATCATAAGGCTCATGGCAGATGGAGAGTTTATGGATTTACAGTCATCCACTTGGCATTTCCTCATTTTTCACAACTCCTTCCTCCCAGGTGATCCCTTCTTTTCATACTGATAGCATGTACTTCTGATCTCTGAATTTCTTCAGAGCATAATGGACAGACATTATTTTAAGAATATTTTACTTTCTGAAGAATCGGGAGGATTGTGAACCCTTATGAGATCCACAGAAGTGTAAGAAAGTACCTTCTTATCCCCTACGTGAACATATTGTCATGGTCTGGATTTAAACTCTACTCTCATGCAGATAATATTTGTAAATATGATGAGAACACTACTCCTGAGAATTCTGGCATATGATCTGTAGGTTCCCTGGAAAATATTTTGAGGTCTTTTTTTATGTATTTGATATTAGTTATTTGATAAATTACCTTTCAACCCTAAAAGGCACAGGATCTCCATTCATGGATAACTTTTAGTATTTTGTGAGATATGTAATAATAAGAATCTGCCTCATGGAGTATATCTTCTTGAGCATTTCTGAGATGTTTTCAGAATTCTACATGACTGGGTTTCAAAATATTAGTAAACTTAAATGAGGAACATACATAGTCTTCCTAAAACTAAGGAATTTGGTTTCTCATTGCATTTATCACTTCAAAAACCACTAATCATCTAGAAATGAATATTTTGTTGTCTCAACTTTTGTCAGTTATTAAATGAAATGAGTATGCATAATATAACTTTATTTTTATGATTTGATTATTCTCTTTTACAAATAATCATACTCTATTTAATTTCCTTTATAAAAAGCCACCTGGAATTAAAAACTAGTTTTAAAGTGTGCTTATGAGAGAGTGTGGAGGAGAGAAGATTAATATGACTTGTACCATAGTCACAGTGTGTGCTGAAGTCTCATGTTTCCCATTCAGACACAGGACTGCTCTCCTAAATCTACAAGCTTGTTGCGATAGATTTAGAATTAAGGCATCTAATTCTAAAACAAACATTTGAATTATGAATAAGATATCATGCTACAGAACTTTATTTTAAATTAGAATCACTGAAAGAAAAAAATATTTCACATATGATTAAAAGCCTTATATTGGTTTATACTATAATTTGTATTTTAGAATAAGAAAATTTCTATGCAGGCAACAACTAAAGTCTACTCCTGGCTAGTTTTTTGATGTTTCCTTAACTGTATGTTTCCTGTGGTGGGACCATACAATGTGAATAGATGTGATGATGATATGGCTGTGACTTACCATCAGCTAGGAGCTTTTCTACCATTATTCATCTTATACGTCCCAATTTCCATAGGCTATGCCCCTTTAATTTTGTCAACCACTTCACGAAAATCTGTGTTTTAGTTAATAATTGTTTTCATTCCCTGGATCATTTATTAAATCACTCCATACCATAATAAGCAAACACTTACTGTTAACGTTTTTATAGAGTAAGGATTAGAATTTTGGCTCTCAGTGGGTCCTACAGCTGCAACAAATGGCAAGGTTAAATGCTAAAACTATATAATTGCATTTAAGTCAGAAGAATAATTCAATATATGCTGAAGATATTTTCTTAAATTAACATTGTAGCTGCTGTTAACAGAAACTGTTAATTAACACATAAGTTAAACAATAAATATCAGGTTAAACTTTTAAGTGCCTTCTAGTCATCTTTTCCTAAAACTAATATCTAATGTGATTTACTTATAAAAACTGGATTCATTAGGATAACAAACATTTTAAAAGACTGTTTTCTGATAGACATACCTGTTTCCAACAATAAAAATATCTACAGTTAGCCTCTTTTAGAAGTAAGCTATTTCTGTTGTTAAAATTTTTCATTCTGTCTCCGTTCAAGTCTAAAACAACTAATGTCTCCATTTAGAAATTTGTGGTTTTCTCTACAGAGTAGAATCATAGCTCTGAAATAGCAATTCCCTGACTGCCCTTTGCTTCTCTGACTAGTACTCAAACCACAAAACAGTTTATTCTTAGCTATATCACAGTGTACACCTTAGCAGTGTTAGCTATATTCTCATTGTTATAACATGGCTTAAACTTTACTTTACGACTTTTTTTAATTTTTTTTTTACTTTACCACTTTTTTTAAATACTTTATTTTTTTATTTCTTCAAGTTACATCTCAGTCACAATCCCTTCCCTACTCCCCCTTCCTGTCCCACCCTTCCACCCTCTTCCCCCCAACAGCTTCCCCTTTCAGTCCAACAAATGGTTCCTTCTCTTATAACAGTAAATACTACACAAAACAACAGAAATAAATATGCCACATTTATGAGAGTTAAATGGCCCAGTATATATTCCCAATGTCCAGTTCATACATATTTGGCCCTTGACTTTAACATTCTACCATCTAACCATCTCCATGAGTTTAAAGTTCTATATCTGACTCAGCTTTCATACTAACTTGCATCACTATTAAAAACATCTTCTTAGATCCAGAACGCCATCTTGATTCCTAAACAACTCAAAATTTAACTATGAGACTCGAGCTGTCTATTCTTCAACCACCTCAGAGACCTGAGAGGGATAAATATATATGATTATATAGGAAGTGCAGGGCCTGCAGCTTCCAAAACTAAGAAATGACATATCAGTGGCTGCCTGGACAGTTCCCATTTTCTCTCCATACATTCCAGCATCAATCTTCAGCCTTTTGGTCCTGTTTCTCTGACAGACATTTATTGTAGAGCAGGGATTATGAAGGACTTACCTACCCTGTCTTGGCAGAGCTAGGCTGTTGACTTCCCTGCTACCAAGTTTTGTCCTTTTTGGACAGCAGTCTATCTGCAGTTGAAGCAAGGGTTTTTTTCATGCCAAGAGATAGGCTTGCCACTAATTCAACCATCTCACACTGGAGATTCTTCGATGCTTATCTTCTACTTGGAGTAGAATAGGGGGTGCTGTCAGGAGCTGATATATCTCGATATCAAAAAAAATCTTCATTTAAGACAACATCTTTGAATGCCATATTCTGCAGATCTCTTGGGGTTTTTGAAGATGCCCTATCTATCTCTTGTATTTAGATAAGCAAATGTTGCTTGTCTCTTAACAACTTGATTTCTGAGTAGCTTAGAGAATATCTGTGATAGACTGTCATAGTAGCTAACAAAGTGACATGCTTGCATGACTAGGAGTTTGTATTTCTTAACTATCCTAAACGGTTTAAGATGGTTGGTATCAAGAGGCCAGAGCTTCACATTTCATTTTTAAGTATCTCTAGGTATAATACCATTAGGAAGCGTTACCTTTAATTTTGTATCAATATATAAAGATCTATTCCAATGTGGCTAAATATACTCTTAATTTTGTATCAATATACAAAGATCAATGCCTATGTAGCCCAATACAATCTTAATATTATGTCAATATACAAGGGTCAATGCCATTGTGGCCAACTATAATCTTAATTTTGTATCAATATACAGAGATCAATACTGATGTAGTCCAATACAATCTTAATTTTGCACAATAAACTAATTTTGTATCAATATACAAAGGTATAAGGGCATATTCAATAATCTGTTTCAATCTAGGTTAAAGAAGAAATTATTTTGTTATTTTGGAGCTAAACAAGCTTTAGTGTATATATTTTGAGATCTCAAAGGACAATTTGTTTGTATTGAGTAGGCCTTTTGTAAGTAGCTTTTAAACTTAGGTCCTTCCAAATCCTATGTGTCTGTCTCTGCATTCTAATTATTAGGATCAAAGACCTGTGGTTCCCATCTGAATGAATTAAAGATGTGTTCCACCACTCCTGGATCGAAGTTTTTCCCTATTTAGAGTTTGTTTTGTATCAGGCTGACCTTGAGCTCTGAGATCTGCCTGTTTCTGTGTCTAGTATGTTGGGATTAAGGGTGTACTCTTCTTGAATGATGGGATTAAGGGTGTGCACCCTCACCACCCTGTTCTGTGTAACTCTAGAATTTATAAGACCACTAACTCTATAGTGCTCCTCCCATCTCTGCTGAAGTTAAAGGCATGGGTTAACACCACATTTTTCATGTATTTTACCTTAGCTCTAAGTTTTTTCAACTCTTGGAGGTTTATAAAACCAGGTTGAACGGCTGTAACCTTTATTTTATTTACAGTGTTTTAAAATTGTTACCTGCTTTTTTTAAATTAATAAATTTATTTGTTTGTTGCTTCAGGTTGCATCTCTATCATATTGTCCTCTTTCCCCGCTTCCCAGCCCCACCCTCCCATCCTCTACATCCTAACCCTTCCCTCTTGTTCCTCTGGGGTGGAGTGTCCCTACATAACAGTCCCTCGCCACAGTTCAGGAGTCATATGAGGGCCAAGAGCCTCTTCATACACCGGGGGCCTATGAGGCAGTACTGCCAGTGAAAGGTGTCTCCTTGCTACGAGGAGAAAACTAAAAAAAGACCAACAAACACACAAACCCACAAAAAACAAGGAACAACAACAAAAAAAGAAAGGAAAAAAGAAAAAAAAGTCTATGTCCATGTTCCTTTTGGTGTGTTGCTTGTAGTACAGATATCCTGTACTATATAGCTAAAATCCTACTATAAGTGAATAGATGTCATGTGCATCCTTCTGAGTCTGGGTTAGCTCACTCAGGATGAGCTTCTCTAGTTCCATCCATTTGGTTGCAAATTGAATAATTTCATTGTTTCTGATAGCTGAGTAATATTCTATTGTATAGATGTACCACAGTTTTTTAATCCATTCTTCAGTTGAGGGACATCTGGGTTGTTTCCAATTTCTAGCTATTACAAATAAGGCTGCTATGTACATAGATGAGGAGACTTCCCTATGACTCCGTGAGGAGTCCTTTGGGTATATACCCAGAAGTGGTATGGCTGGATCCTGAGGCAAAGTTATTCCAAGATTTCTAAGATATCGCCATACTGACCTCCATAGTGGTTGCACAAGCCTGCACTCCCACCAGCAATGGAGTAGGGTTCCCCTTTCTCCACACCCTCGTCAGCATGCGCTATCATTTGAGCTCTTTATCTTAGCCATTCTAATAGGTGTTAGGTGGAATCTCAGGGTCGTCTTGAGTTGCATTTCTCTGATGATTAAGGATGTTGAGCATTTCTTCAGGTGTCTCTTGGCCATTAGGGATTCCTCCTTTGTCAATTCTCTATTTAGCTCCATCTCCCATTTTTTGATTGGGTTATTTGGTTTCTTGGCATTTAGTTTCTTGAGTTCTTTGTAGATTTTAGATAATAGCCCTCTATCAGATGTGGGGTTGAAATGTCATCTAACACTGACATTCTAGAGCAGTGGGTTCTCAACCTTCCTACTGTTGTGCCCATTTAATACAGCTCCTCATATTGTGGTGACCCCCAACCATAAAATTATTTTCATTGCTACTTCACAACTCTAATTTTTCTACTGTTATGAATTGTAATGTAAATATCTGATATGCAGGGTAGGTGATAAGTGACTCCTGTCAGGTTCACAACCCCACAGGTTGAGAACTACTTCTCTAGACCCTTTGAGAAATAGATCACCATTTTCACAGTTTGGTAAGATCTGGGTAGTTAGGAAAGATCTCTCTATCTCCTTCCCCACCCTTTCCCCCCCCCCCCCCGCCAATAAAAGGAGACCTCCTATTTCTTTGTTATCACTGAGAGGAGTATCTCAGATCGTTCAGTTCTTTCTATCATGTGTTATTGGTCTTTCTGTTCTGCCCTGTTGGAATGGTTTTCCACTGCCATGCCCAGTCTAGATTTCTTAAAGTAGCTCAAAAAAGAACTTCAGGTGGTTGAATTGTTATTTCTAATTTCCCTTATATTAACTCCACTGAAAGAAGTACAACCTCAGTATTTGTCCTTATCTTACATACAAGTCCTTTGTGGGTAGAGTCAATGTCCTTTGCACTTCAGACTTCCTCATTTCTCAAAGTCATCTCACCTGTGGTATATGGTAGATGGATAAGCAAGTACAGCAAATGAACCAATAATTGGCTTTTATGTAGAACCCCTTTAAAAAACCCATTTCCAATTACATTGACTCATTATCTAGCAGACACAGCCATCAAAGCAAGGTTTATAAGGGATGTCTTGGGATGAAAAACAAAGTACAAGCCTTAAAGAAATATCTTTTCCTTCTATGAGTTCTCCAGGGACTTATACAATTCACCTATTCAATCTGTCAGACAATGGCTTCTAGATACTGTTCTGAATCTGGCCTGTTGTGCCTTATAAAAATCATCTGAGATCATAATCCAAATCAGTCATCATCAAAAATGCATAATAGAGACCTGCAATTTATATAACCTCTTCTAACATTTATTTAACATGAAAGAGGGTTGCATTCCACAGCACATATATAATTAAATGTAAATGTATGCTGAAAAATCTCATAATCATGAAAAATACATAACCTGATGGACTACTTATATTTGGCAACACTTTCCTTCCAATATCTGTCTTAATATCCAAGAGTAGATTAGAAATTATAGCCACAGTCTCTACTTTTTCTATGAAATATGTATAGGAGTAGGTCTAGATAATTTATTTTGCTTCAGCTATATGTAGAGATGGATAATTACATCTTCCTGAAAAAGTGAAGCCAGTAAAGCCTTTCTAACCTCTTCTTTTACATTAATAGACTTTGATGCGGTGAACTCTTATGCTATTGTTTCAAGGTGTTCACCCCATTTTCTAAGCATCATTGATACTGGTGTAACATTGAGACACAGAATCAGCAAATGCACCTTGCTTGTTTGGTTTAGCACTATTTTTAGTGGCCACATTTTCAAAAAAAATAACAGTTTTCCTACTTGGTGCTATTTGTTGATCAATCTAAAACTTCTATAAACAATAAACTCAATTTAAAAACTCAATACAAATTATAGGAAATTCTTTAATGTGTTACTTAAACTGAAAGAGAAAAGGCATGTGACTCTTTAATAACATGGCAGTTAATTGTTTTATACAGTATGCCCCTTATCTTCCCTAAATATAGGACAGGGAAACAGACTGAAATTTCCCTGAGTCTAATGTTGAGTTGTGTAAAGCATTGGTTATTTAATGACATCAAAACTGACTCTTGGGTGGAAGACCTAGAAGTGGACACCCCAGAAACATCACACTCAAATGTCTGTCACATCTTAAGGTTCTCCCACCCTCAGTCAATAATATAAATTAGTATACATTAGAGAAATGGCTCCAAGTTTTCATGAATAGAATCCTATGTTTCCCTGACAGATTTCCTCACCCAGGTAAGAAATGGGGAGATTAACGAACTTAAGGGCACAGGTCTGATTCTTATTTCTATGTATTACCTTTCTATTCTTCAGGAATAGGACAGGACTGTATCCCACACTGAAGACAATCATCTTGTAGCTTTCATCACCTTACAAGGTGTTCTGAAAAGACAGGCACATTTTGCCCTCCCAAAACCTCTGGAAATGTGAGCTGTGCTCTTGGTGTCATATTAAGATTGAGGCAACTGCAAAGCTGACTCATTTCTATTTTGCTTGTCAATATTTCAGAGAGGCTTAGGGTTAGCATCAAATTCAGGTTCTCCATTTCAAGACAATTTAAGACATTTAAGGTTGTTTTCACCTTCAGAGGCTTATAAAATTGTGCTGAATTTTGCTTCCTTATCAGTATCTAAATTCTGATTTAGAGCAAGAACTATCTCAACTCCAATCACTGAAATTCTCAAAATGTTCTTTTTCAAATACAAATAAAGCAAGAATGAAATGCATTTTTTTACTTTTTTCTCACCTGTTATGAGAAATTGAAAAATACAGAAAAGGTTTTTATTATAAATATCCAAGTAAAAATAATGCAAAATCCATACTTTTTAAAGCCACCATAATTCAAGTTCATAGTCCTCCCAGATTAAATATATTCTCAAAATGTATGATGGTGTCTGTCAGGACATACTTCTTTTCTCCTAAACAGAGAATAAGAGTTATCTGTTAGCCATTATTTGAGTATCTCCAGAATTAATACATTGATTACTTTTTCCTGTTGACAGAATAAAAACTTATTTTAGGAATGACCTGATGATTTAAAAAGTTGAATTCTCTGAAACTTAGGACATGGAAACTAATCCATAACTGGAAAGATAAATGTGTGAGGTTATAGTGAGAAACTTCTATTTAAAATTATAAGAGCCTTCTCTGAGGCAAGCCAGAGATCAGCAACAGGGTAGGACTCTGGGAGGATATGGAGGTGACTCTATCTGAAACTCCAATAGTGGGGGATATGGAGACTGAAGAGGCCACCCTCTATCTAGGTAGGAGAGAGGGGATCACTAACCCACAAACAAAACCTTCAACCCACAATTTACCCAGTATACAAGATATACAAGTATAAAGATAGACCAGAGATTAAGGGAATATGCAACCAATGAATGGTCCAACCTGAGGCCTACCCCAAAGGAGAGAACCAACTTTTGTCACTATCAACGATATTCTGCTACGCTTACAGACAGAAGCATAGCATAACTATCCTCTGAGAAGTTCCATGCAGCTGAGGATCCAAACAGGTGGTGAGACTCACTGCCAAATTTTAGGTGGAGTGCAGGGGTGTCTTGTGGAAGAGAAAGGTGAAGGGTAGAAGGACCCAGAGGGGACAAGAACTCCTTAAGAATACCAACACAGTCAACTATCCTAGGCCCATGGGGGCTCACATAGATTGAAGCACCAATCAAAGAGCATAAATGAACTGGATCTACACAAATGAATCAATGGTCAGCTTGTTCTTCATGTGGGTCCCCTAACAAATGGGGCAGGGGCTATCTCTGACATGGACTCTAATGCCTGCTTTTCAATCACTACCCACTATCGGGCCTGTGGTGCACGGCCTCAGTGGAAGCAGATGCATGTGCTGGGGTAGGTTGATACTGGAGTCTCCCCTTTTGAAGAGAAGGGTAATGGGGATGAGGTAAGAGAGCAGGAAGGCAGGACCCTGAGGACAAGAAGGAGGGGCCTACAATTGGGATGTAAAATGATTAAGTAAATAAACTTAGGTCATAAAAAATTGTGAGAGTCCATGACATCATCTGATTTTATAAAAATGTTCAGATAGCAGACAATAGATAAGAAACCCCATTTTATTTTCTTCAAATATCTGTCTCCTTGGAGTAATAAATGAATTTTAATAAATTTTATTACAGAAAATAAAAACAAAGTGTGTATTATTGTAAGTGTATCAGAAGTCAGGCAAAACCCTAGTAATATATGCTCGCCATCTTTTGCATAGCCATTTGAAATGAACTAGAACTTTAGACAAAAATAACTTGCTTTTAACACAAGTCAGCCTGTGTTTTTATATAAAATATTCTGTAAGTATAGTAGTTTGTTAGGAGTGACATCTCTCTTCCTGTATTAAAGGTTCATGAAATGAACCTATAGAACCTGTCATAATGTTTTATGAATTGATATTTATTTATTTATTTATTTATTTGTTTATTTATTTATTGCTTCAGGTTACACCTCCATCATAGGGTCCTCTTTCCACCCCTCCCAGTCCCTCCCTCCCACTCTCTACCCCCTAACCCTTCCATCCCACTCCTCTGGAGTGGAGTGTTTCTACATAATAGTCCCCTGCCCCAGTTCAGTCATCATATGAGGGCCAAGAGCCTCCTCATAAACTGGGGTCCTACAAGGCAGCACCACTAGGGCAAAGTGTCTCATTGACAGGAAAAAAATGTCTTATGTTCCTGTTCCCTTTGGTGCGTTGGTTGTAGTATAGATATCCTGTACTATATAGCTAAAATCCGACTATAAGTGAATAGATGCCATGAGCATCCTTCTGAGTTTGGGTTAGCTCACTCAGAATGAGCTTTTCTAGTTCCATCCATTTGGCTGCAAATTGCATAATTTCCTTGTTTCTGCTAGCTGAATAGTATTCCATTGTATATATGTACCATAGTTTTTTAATCCATTCTTCAGCTGAGGGACATCTGAGTTGTTTCCAGTTTCCAGCTATTACAAATAAGGCTGCTATGAACATAGATGAGGCAATTTCCTTGTGATTCAGTGAGGAATCATTTGGATATATACCCAGAAGTGGTATGGCTGGGTCCAAAAGATCCAACAAAGTAAAAGAACTTCAGACCAATCTCCCTCATGAACATAGATGCAAAAATACTTAATAAAATACTAGCAAACCAAATCCAAGAACACATCAAAAGTATCATACACCATGATCAAGTAGGCTTCATCCCAGAAATGCAGGGATGGTTCTACATATGAAAATTCATCAATGTAATTCACCATATAAACAAGATGAAAGAAAAAAAACACATGATTATCTCGCTAGATGCAGAAAAAGCTTTTGACAAAATCCAACACCCCTTCATGCTAAAAGTTCTGGAGAGAACAGGCATTCAAGGACCCTATCATGAATTGATATATTAATGTGAATCACTTATTAACCACCTATACTGGTGGGTAAAACTGTATTTATTATATTTCCAACATACATGTAAGTCCATCAAAGGTTACTATGTATTCTAAACAATTAATTTCTGCTGTATGTTATGTGTTTCATGTACCAAGCATATGCATTTTATATGCTACTCCTTGTTTGGTATTTTGATTGCACTGTTTTATAATATTAATCATGACCTTCAAGAGCTCATCAGTCACATGTCACCAATATTTTCAGGCAAGTAATTTCCTAACAACTTAAGTCAAATGATTTTTCTAGGCTGTATTTTACTCTAGGCAAAGGAAAGTTTACTATGATACCAGTAAACAATATGAATGTCTCTGTATTCCCATAACCCTTTTCTGAAGATGTGTTTATTGGAGTTGAAATCCCTGTTTAGGGCCCAAGTAAATTGACTAGTCAAATCCAGTGGTGAATCAAATGAAGGCTTCCCTCAGATTTTCACATTAGCTTATTGACTGGGCCAGATTTTGCCACCAGGACCCTGGGTCAAAGATCTGACAGAACTATAGGGAATTACAATATGGTTGCCAGTAGTGTTTCTGAGCTTCAATGTTATAACTTTTTGATAAGTACATGTGTGTGTGTGTGTATAAAGAAAAATTTAGCATATTTGCCAGTGGTCACATGCACATAGACAGAGGAAGTTAGCATTTAGTGTGTCTTCAGTTGTTCTCCACCATTTTTCATAGGCAGGGTTTCTCTGAAACTGGCTGTCACCAATTTAGGTAAAAAGCTGTCCCAGTGTGTTCCAAGGGAACTACTTGACTCTTGTTTGCTGTGCTGAGACAACAATTGTATAACTATATCAGGCTTTTTTTGTATGGAAGGAAGCCCAGGACATTAGACTCAGGTTCTCCTTGCATGCACATCAAGCAGCTTGCAACTCAGCTAGCTATCTTCCTAGTCCCACATTTTGAAATTTACAGCCATTTATAAATATGTTCATGCTTTTAATCATATGTATTCAGTATCACACCAACCCCTATTAAAACAACTGTGTGAGAATCCACTTAGCCAGCAATAAATGTGTAGTAAGTTTTTTAAAAGGACTTCAAAACCAATCAAATATTGAAAATAAATACTTAATTAGATATATCTGAAATAATTACACTTGTGTGTATAATACCATAGATCTGTATCCATACGAAAATTGGAGACATGACCTATTATTTATCAGCTCCCAATGCAATTATAAGTAGATTTAATTGGCATCAGGATTAAAGGCTTACTTACTAGTGTGTAACTAATTAATAGAATTTTCAGCTCACTCAGCATGTGACTTCTTCAACGATAAACTAACGTTCTAAGAAAAAAATGAAGACTTAGAATGACTATGCATATAATTTTCAAATCACTAACCATTATTTGTACAGAAATTAAGAAACCATGCTTAGTAGTTTGTGAGGCTTTGCCATGAAGCAAAGTACAAATGCAATTTTTCAAAAAGATCATGCATAAGCTAAACAATTATTATAAGTCTTATTTGTATTATTAAAACTTCCTGGACTACAGAGACATTTTAGTTACGTTTTTAAAAAGTTACATAAATTCAGTCTCATGCTTGCGAAAAGTACATTATGACTCTCCTTGCTTTTATGGTGTTTAATAACATTGAAATATTATTTTTATTGTGATGTTCTTTCCTGGTCAATAAATATCTGGGCTTGGTTTTTTGCTTTCATCACTTTCCCTTTTGACAATATGGTTTTTATTTTTCTAAAAAAAATAATTTTGTCCAGAAATTTTTGTTGATTTGCCTTCCCCACGATCTTCTATATGACCTTTTAACCCAACTCAATGAAATCAATTTCTCTATTTGTCTTTATCACCTTTTAATTCAAACTTTAGAGAATTTCAGAGAATATTTCACCCAACCATATCCCCCCATAATTTCTCCTGTAACTCCAAATCAGCCTCAAAATCATAACATCGTCATTGTTATTGTTATAAGTATATAAATAAAGCCCACTGAGCCCATAGTATTTCAGCATTATTAAACACCAATAAAGCAAAGATAGTCATAGTGTACTTTTCACAAGTCTTATACAGAATTTATGAATTTTTTGAAAACTTAACTAAGTGTTTTTGTAAGCCAGATAGTTTTAATAATACAAATTAGACTTGTAATAATTGTTTAGCTTACCTATGACAATTATCTTTAAAAATTGCATTTGTACTTTGCTTCATAGCAAAGCCTCACAAACTAATAAACTTGGTTTCTTAATTTCTGGATAAATATGGAGTAATTTGAAAATTATGTGCATAGTCATTTTAATTGTATAATGTAAGACACTATGAGTTAGTCCTCAAGGAGAAGGCTTCCAATTCCAGCTAAATTCCTACAAGTCCTGTGTCCAATCTGAGGAACATTTTCAGTAACAGGGTCTTATCTTTGAGTCTGAGAGACTACCAATTCCAAGAGCAGTAGCCTATATTATTTTGGGAGTTTCTATAATGTTTTGACCAAAAACATCAAGGAAGGTTCTCCATGCCTGACATTTCTGGGTTTTTCTTTCTTTCTTTTTTTTTTTCAGTAATAAATCCCCATTTTTCCTATTTGCCCCTTCATAGCATCTGCATTCCTTATCCTTCTCTCTGGAGCTCCTTCTGCACCTCCTGCCACAGACTCTTTACTTTCCTTCTTTTGCTGTTCAAAAGCCTTTTTAATTTATTAGTCACATTGTCAATTGATGGTCCTAACTCCTAAGCAAGTAGAGTCCTATTCAGAAAGCCATTTCCTTTGCATATATTTTGTAGATTATGCCTGTGTTCTCGTAGTTGTAATGTTTCAGGTTTCATATTGAGGTCTTGATCCATTTGAATTTGGTGTTTGCACTGGGTGATTGATACGAGTCTATTTTCATCTTTCGACATTTGAACATCCAATTCTCTAAGAATCACTTGTTGAAGATGCTGTCTCTTCTCCTGTCTGTATTTTTGGCATCTTTGTCAAATATCAGATGGCTGTAGCTAGCTGTGTGAACCCATGGTTGAGGCTTCTACTTTGTTTTACATACGTACATCTCTCTCTTCATATCTGTACATTCTTAGCTGGCTTCCCAGATTGTCCACTATGTTTACACATAGTTCACTTTGCTGGCCCCAGTGGTTGCTGCTCCTGGGTTCCAATGTCCTTCAAGTATTATTTGCCTGTGCGTTCCAAGTATAAATTATGCATGCTGTTCAGTGGCACTTGTAAACCAACTTCTGCATGCTGTTGCATAATTGCCAATTTACTTACAAGTCTTATTCTGGCTGCACAGCAGTACCCTGAAATCACAGACTTTGGATTTATATACATTTATGTAGATACTTATGATATCTACATAGCCCCAAAGTGTTTGTCCTCCTCTATATCCTGTGGTTCTGTTAATGGCTGTGTATGTCTTAGCCAACATCTCTTGTCCCCAGCCTCTGAAGACAGCTTTGATTGAAATGTAATTGTTCCATCATTTTAAGGAGCCAAACCCTGTCTTATGAAATATTTTGAAATTTTTGAAGTTTCAGGAGGTAAGTGGACATTAAGCATTTTTTTCTGCATATAACCAAATAACTAATGATATTTTTGGCGGAAAACTTGAGAAGAGTCTGAAAAATTTTTTTTCACTGGAAAAAAATAAACTATGTTGACATAAAAGAATCTATTTCTCATACATTAAAACTGTATCTTTCCATTTTATAGATTATACCGAACATAAATTCTAGTGTATATACAAGACTACAGATAACAATCTCCTAGTGAAATCTAATGACATATCAGATCACCTCAACAGAGTTTTCCCCTTCAAATTAGTTGTTCCTATCAATGTTTTATTACATTTGACACTTGCACTTTCTTTAGAATGGGATTGTAACCCTCAGCAGAAGAAATTTCTCTGTGTCTTAAAATATCCTCCCGTACACTTCAAAGACCCTACAGCATAAATTCTTCAGGAAAAAAAATCAATTTTATGTATTTGTGTTCTAGGCTATATGTGTTCAGAATAGGTATGACATGTAGAGACAAATTTCTAGTATCTGTCCCCATGGGTATATGTTGAAGTTTTCCCATGCCGCATACTCATTCTGTAATGTTGAGGACATTTCCAGGATCCAACAGATACCATTCATGTATGTCTATATCCTGAATTTTCTTGGAGTAGTCTTTAGTAACCACTCTGCTGACAAAGAAAAGAAAATGCGGGCAGGGTGTCAGTCTTGTATCTGGATAATTTGGAGAGTTATATCTATTATTTTTTTTCTCTTAAGAATATGTTCAAACTTGTACAATCACTATGGAAATCAGTCTGGCAATATCTTAGAAAACTTGGAATAGCTCTACTTCAAGACCCAGCCATACCACTTCTGGGTATACACCCAAACTATTCTTCACCAAACCACAAAGACATTTCCTCCTCTATGTTCATAGCAGCCTTATTTGTAATAGCTAGAAACTGTAAACAACCCAGATGTCCTTCAACCGAGGCATGGGTAAAAAAAAAAAAAGCTGTGGTACATCTACACAATGGAATACTACTCAGCTATCAGAAACAAGGAACTCATGCAATTTGCACCCAAATGGATGGAGCTAGAAAAGCTCATCCTGAGTGAGCTAACCCTGACTCAGAAAGATGCACATGGCATCTATTCACTTATAATTGGATTTTAGCTATGTAGTACAGCATAACTATACTACAACCAACACAATGAAGGGAACAGGAACATAGACTTTGTTACCTGTTAGTGGGATACTTTGTCCTCATGGAATTGCCATATAGGCCCCCAGTACAAAAAGAACCTTTAGCCCTCATTTGACTGTTGAACTGAGGGGGGGCTGATATGTAGGGGCAACCCACTCAGAAGGAGTAGAATAGGTGGGAGGGTGAGACCTAGAGGGGTGAAGAGATGGGACTCTGGTGGAGATGTAATTTGAAATATTAAATACACATTAAAAAAAACCTTACTCAGTGTGAGTGGAAGTAGTGGTTGTGTGTGTGTTTCCAGTTTCTTGGTATTGCAAATAAGGCTGTTATGAAGATAGATGAGGAGATGTCCTTGTGGTTTGGTGAGGAATTGTTTTGATGTATACCCAGGAGTGGTATGACTGGGTCTTGAGGTAGGGCTATTCCAAGTTTTCTAAGATATCACCAGACTGATTCCCACAGTGGTTGTACAAGTTTGCAGTCCTACCACCTAGGAGGAGTGTTCCCCTTTCTCCACAACCTCGCCAACATGTACTGTCATTTGAGATCTTACCCATTCTGACAGGTGTGAGATAGAATCTCAGGGTCATTTTGAGTTGCATTTCTCTGATGATTAAGGATGTTGGCATTTCTACAAGTGTCTCTCTGAGAAAGGTTTTAAAAGCACTCCATGTCCAAAGTTCCTCTCCCTGAAGAAGGAATTTCTTTTTAGTCAAGAGGCCAAGAAAATCTTGCATTTTCTGTTTATTTTGAGGATTGTAATTTAATTATACCATTTCTTTCTCTTCTTCCCTTTCCTCCCTCCAAAGCCTCCATATGCCCTTCCCCATGCCTTCAAATTCATGACCCCCTTTTCATCAATTGGCACTGAATACATATTACTAAATATAATCTTTTGAGTCCATATAATGTTACTTACATGTATGTTTTAAGCGGTGACCATTTGGTAGTGGACAACCATTTGGTGTTCTCTTCCTTAGAGAGGATGTCCTCTCTTACTCCCTGCTTCATTCAGTTGTATACAGTTCTTTGTGTAGGGTTGAAGCCTGTGTGTTTCTCCCCATGAAGCTTGACATGTTTCCTAATGTCTTCCTTGTTCAGCTCACATTTGGGTGGTCATGTTGGTGAGACTTTACAAGTGTAGATTCTGATGTTAATAAGAGACACATCTCAGAGAAAGCTTCCTGATTGTCTGACTCCTACAATCCTTCTGACCCCTCTTCAAAACTGTCTATACTCTGAGATCCTCAGATATTGGCTTCTGAAAAACATAGCAGAATCAAAATCTATCTGGAAGGAGAGACACCATAAGATAGACAGAAATAGTGAATAAGAAGGGATAGATTTTTTAAAAAGTGAAATGTTCTATACCACATAACTTTTCATTTATATGGGTATAACTTTTGCTACTGAGATAGAAATAATATAGATTTTTAAATAAATCTTTGTAAGATTTTACTAATATTTAATTAGTTTGTTAATTGTGGAATATTTCTTCTATGCATCATACTGAAAACCAAAATCAATTTATAGTAAATAAATACACATACATTTAGCTAAATTTTGCTGATTGATGTATATTCTAGGTTACCTCATCTCTAATTGTTATTCTAAAAGACTTGAATTTTTTTCATAAAATATTTATGTTTCAGTATAATTTTGATTCAAGTATCAAACATCAAATGTTGGAAATATAGACCATCTGCTACTCCAAGGCATATACTGGACTATGAGGCAAGCATCTCTCTGAGTTAGATGGCTCCAAGTTTGTCATAAGGAAAACATTCAGTTTTATTGTTTTTTATACATAATATAATGTCTAAACTTTATAAACTTAGATATCTAATCATATTAAGTATCTAATATTCACTACATTGGCTAATGAATGCATATAGTCTAATATTACTTCTTTTAGCTATTTTCTATTTTTTTATTTATTTTAGATTATGTGAGTGTATGCATATGTGTGTCTATATGTCTCCATCTCTCTTCCTATGTCTATCTATCTCTCTCCCCTCTCCCTCTCCTTCCTCTCTTCACTCTCTCTCTATTTATTTGCACATGACTAGTGCACCCAGAGGCCAGAAGTGTCAGATCTCCAGGAATTGGAGTCACCTGGGAACCAGCTAGGTCCTCTGAATGAGCAAGGAGGCTTAACTTCTCCATTCCCATTTTCTATTTTTATAAATTTCTTCTTCTTATTCCAGAACTGTCTATATATCTTACAAGAAAGATTTTTCCAAATTATCTTTGCCATATTAAAAAAATACAGTGTACCAAGAAGAGAATTAAGAAAAGATCAATCAAAATGCAGCCTCTTGAATGAATTTTTATGTGAGAAAATATTCCATGTTTAGAATGTTTCTTAAATTACCTATCATATGCTATAATTGATTTTATCTTGCACTGTACTTACTTATTGTTTTTCTTTTACATTTCAAACACTTTAAAGAAAGTAGTCTTTCTTTTTTCATTGTCTTGTTTAACCAGCATTTCTATTTCAATCACTAAGGAAGTGGCCATACTAATGAGCAAACTAGAATAAACAAACATTAATTGTTACCATGCTGAGTATTATTAGGTTATTAGCTTATTATTATTAGGTTATAAGTTTATTATTTCCTTAGGTGATCATTTTTAAAATTCACATTAAGTAACCAAAATTTCAATGATATCTCATCTCAAAGACTATTTTTCTTTTATTTTCAATTTCTGCATCCATAAAATTGGAACAAGTTTGACTATGTATTCCCAAGCTTTTATTCCACTGTGAAAATATTTGATTCTTGGACTGGAGAGATGACCTAGTGGTTTAGAGCACATGCTGGACGTTCAAAAGTCATGAGTTTGATATCCAGCACTCCAGTTTTGGCGTCTTCCCGCACCTGCACATATGTGGCATATACATACATATATACACACATATATACTCACACACACACAAATAAATAAAAAAACCTTTCAAACTATTTAATTCTAATAAACCCTTAAATGATCATAGTATGACTAAGTAGCATGAGGAAGTACCAGGTGACCATTGATGTAGTGCCACCACCATCTAATCTTTCCTTATGAGACATGCAATCTGCAAGGTTTGATGGTATATTATACTTTTAAAATAATATATTTTACTATTTTATAATAACCAAGTACAGAGATGGGTACTTGGTTAAGCAATTAAACATTGAGAACATGAATTGGATCCTCAAAGCCAACATAAAGGTGGAAAGAGAAGACTGATGCCACAAAGGTGTTCTTTGACCTTCATATATGGGAATGTTATGCACACACACACACACACACACACACATACATACATGCATACATGCATGCATACATACATACACACACAGAGACATAAATAAAATAGCATTTATTTTTAAAATATGGTATTAACTTAACTTACTTAAATGCTATGTTGCTTTATTTCCTGTCACATTATTTTTCCATATTTATTAAGGTATAATTGTGAAATAAAAAATACATAATTGCTCCCTCCCACTCCCAGCATCACCTGCTTTCAGTCAACCTGCAAAATCTATTTTCCCTTCCAAGGGAACCCCATGCATCTCCCCTAGATCCCTCCTCTTTATCTAACCTCTCTGGATCTATGGATTGTAGCTTGGCTATCATTTACCTAATGATTAATATCCACTTATAAGTGAATAATACCATATTTGCCTTTCTGGATCTGGGATATATCAGGAAGTTTTTTTTTTCTAGTTCCATCTATTTGCCTGCACATTTCGTGATGTCATTGTTTTTAACAACTGACTGATACTGGATTATGTAAATGTACCACATTTTGTTTATCCATTCTTCTGTTGAGGGGCATCTAGGTTGTTTCTTGTTAATAGCTATTATGACTAAAGACACAATGAACATGGTTCAGCAAGTGTCCTTGTGGTAGGATGGAGTGTCCTTTGGGAGCATGCATAAGTGGTATAGCTGGGTCTTGAGGTAGATTGATTCTCAACCTTCTGAGGAATAAGGAACAACCCTATTGATTTTCACAGTGGCTGTATAAGTTTGCATTCCCACCAGCAATGGAAGAGTGTTCCCCTAGCTCTACATCCTCATCATCATGAGCTGTCAATGTGTTGTTGATTTTAGCCATTGTGACAGGAGTTAAGACGGAATCTAGAAATAGTTTTGATTTTCATTTCCCTGATGGCTAAGGATGCTGAACATTTCGCTTTTTTTAATGTTTATTTATTACTTCATTACTTCGCTATTGCCACCCCTCCCGGCCCCCCCCCTCCCACCCTCTTCCCCCTCTCCCACCCCTCCCATGCGTCAGGTGTGGGTGTTCTCTGCATATCAGCTCCCCTCAGTTCTTTAGTCACATGAAGTCTAAGAGCTTCCTCTTGCAAAGGAGGTATACAAGGCAGTTCCACTAGGGTGGGGTGTCCCACTGACAGGTAACAAAGTCCCTGTTCCTGCTCTTTGGGGTCTATTGGTTGTAGGATGGTTATCCTATATTATAATGGCTAAAATCCAGTTATAAGTGAATATATGCCATGTGTATCTTTCTGAGTCTGAGTTAGATCACTCATGATGAGCTTTTCTAGTGTATTTGGTTGCAAATTGCATGTTTTCCTTGTTTCTGATAGCTGAGTAGTAGTCCATTGTGTAAATGTACCACATTTCCTTAAGTGTTTCTCAGTCATTTGAAATTCCTCTATTTAGAATTCTGTTTAGACTCATACCTGATTTTAAAACAGGATTATTTGTTTTTATGATATCTTATTTCTTGAGTTCTTTATATATTTTCAATGTTAGTCCTCTATCAGATGTAGAATTGGTAAAAACAAAACAAAACAAAAACAAAACTTTTTCCATTTAGTGGGCTACCATTTTGTTCTATTGATGTATCTTTTGCCTTACAGAATCTTTTCAGTGTCCCAATCCTTCCACTAAAAGTGTTGCCTGGTTATAGGAAATGACCAGTTCTGGCTTCTTATCCTCCAATCCTAGGTGTCTTATCTAGGGCCACCCACATAGATTCCTGGGAATTTCCACTGCACTAGGTTTCTAGCTCATCCTCGAGATGAATCCCCTCCCCTGCTTTTCCAGTGTGCATTTCTGGTTTCTTCATCAACATTCAGTTGTTCATATGTGTTTTGATTTATGTCTGGGTCTTCAACTCCATTCTATTGATAAACATGGACCGGAGGTTGAGTCTGTGTGTCACTCAAGACCAGCAGCCCTACCCAGGATGGTGGGAAGAGCTGAGGGTGTCAGTGACTGGCTCCTCCACCTGCATGCCTCTGTTTTATTGCCAGTGCCATGTGGTTAATGGAGGGGTGGGATGAAAGGAAAATGTGCATGCAGGCATTCTCTCTCTCTCTCTCTCTCTCTCTCTCTCTCTCTCTGTGTGTGTGTGTGTGTGTGTGTGTGTGTGTGTGTGTGTGTGTATGTGTGTGTGTGTAAACCTAGAGCAATGGAAACCTCCTGGAAACCACCTTCATATGAAGGTGATCCTAATGAGGATCCCTAGCATGGGAGGCATGGAAATTTAACTGGCCATCTCTTATAGCCAGACAAAGTTTCCAGTTGAGGAAATGAGTTGCATTCAATTGAATTGTTGGCCAGGGGGGTTCCATGGGAATTTCCAAACAATCCAGGATGTTGCTAAGTCAAAAGTTTGCACTCCAAAAACTGACAGTGGAGCCCCATTGCCAAGGCCAATATCTACACACTTCATCAAACATGGAAAGGTCAAGCTGATGCCCACATGGAGCCTTCTCCCCTACATTCTAGTCTTTGTGGTGTGGGAAGGTACTCTATAGACTACTGAAAGAGAAATGTAGATATCAACCCAGTTACAAAACCTTTGCCCTACAATCTGTCCTGTCAGAAAAATATGCTTGGAAAATGGTGGCACAGACCTTATGGGAATAGCCAACCAATGTCTAATTTGACTTAAGGCCCACTCTATGAGAAGGAGCATAACTGATACTGTTTGGGTAACCAAGAACCAGAGACTAGATAACCCTGAGACTTAGGGTAAAACCAAACATGATTCACCTAAAAAAAGATGAAGAAGAAATACATACTTGTAAAATATACCATGTGATGTTTCCATCAATGTATACATCGTAAAATCACTGCTCCAAACAATCTGATATTAATATTCACCCCATCTTTTCTAGGGTAGAAACATTCAATATCAAGTCTCCTAGCAAATTTCAGTATATCACTATTATCTATAGTCATGATCATGTACATTAGACCTCTAGAATTTATTCATATTATAACTGAAACTGTGTTCTTGATTGAATGGTCCAGGGAGAGCACGGGTGCGGTGGCCCCATACATGAATAAATTTCTCATTTACATTCTAGCTCCTTGACTTAGCATAATTCTCTCTCCCATCCTTTCCAGTGAATTCTTAATTACTGATTATTTATGTCTTTACCTGCTTTGCATTGTTCTCAAGGTTTGCACTACACCCTGCCAGCCATTGTTTGGGGGTCCACTGAGTGATGTTCTGTATGCATGTGCAGTCTACTGCAAAGAAGTCATGCAGGGTGCCTTCATTTTGACATCAGCTTTTCCATCTTAGGTATGCTTGCATGTTAGGAGATTCTGCTTTGTGTCATTGCATCACATTGCAAAATAACCTTGATGGTTCCACTTCAAGGTCTCAGGTGTGGAGTCATTAGTGGGCTTGGAATAGATCCGCATTGCATTACAGTTGCACAACTGAGAACAGAGAGTAATCCATGCTTCTTCAGGCTTAGCAGCAGCATCTGGAAGACTTCTCAGCCCAAACCTGAAAAGAGAGTTAATTTGGAAGTTTTGAGCTAAATTCCCCTAGGTTAATTTAAAATTATAAAGCATATGTGGGAATAAGTACAACAGGGAGCAATGATGTAAATATCTGTACCTCCACCTTTAAAAAGATTACTTTAAAAAGAATTCTACTTCAATTCTTCAATATGTGCAATATATACGACATATACTTACATTTGGGCATCATGTTTGGGGATCGTGTGTGTGTGTGTGTGTGTGTGTGTGTGTGTGTGTGTGTGTGTGTG
>CAJQZJ010000366.1:1867942-1878886 GCA_907164525.1 Lophiomys imhausi | reverse complement strand
TGTGTGTGTGTGTGTGTGTGTGTGTGTGTGTGTGTGTGTGTGTGTGTAGGTATGTACATATCATTGTGTGTACATGAAAGTCAGAGGACAACTTTGTCTGTAGGTCCTTCCCGTCCATGTTGTTTGGAACAGAGTCTCTTGTTCACAGCTGTATATGCAAAGCTGAATGCCTCATTAGCTTCTGGGGAGTCTCTTGTCTCTGGCTGCCATCTTGCTGTAAGAGTTTACAGAAACATACTACCACAGCCAACTTTATGTAGGATCTAGGCATCTTAGATCCTCATGCTTGCATAGCAAGGGCTTTACTCACTGAGCCTTCTCCTCAGCCCCCTTAGGGATAATATTGACCTCATTGACTCCTAGATTAATTAAACTGGTAATAGAAATGTATCTACAAAAAATTATAACTGCTATTGACTATTTTAAAATTAAGCATACAGTGGAATCTATCATAGTTATTAAGAAAAAAAGCAAAGTTATAGGGAACGTAAACTACAGAAATGTTTCCAGCTTTGTGGACCTTCAAAACCACCTCCTGTATTTCATGCTTTCTCCTTGCCTGTCATCCTCATAGCCCTTAACTCAATGATTCTCCAAACAGACAAATGGGTCTTGGAGAAATCAGATTCAGTTTCCTAATTTCCTATATCAAAGCTCTGAGTCCTTTTCCACTTCCCCTTGCACAAGTTAAAAGGCACCTTCATGGCCTTCGAGAGCTGTCATGCCCTTATCTACCCTTCTCTGCTCTGCATCTCAGCAAGCACATTTCTGGTGGCTTTAGGGTCCTTTCCCTAGAATGTCCTGCTCCTGAACTATATATAACACAGCTGAGTGAGTTCTGACAATTGTTTACCCATTATAATATCATTCACCACAGTCTAACTGTCATGAATTCCCATGTGTTCCCTTAGTCATACTTTCTTTTTTTTCCTAAATCCATAGCAACCCCTGATAATTTTACTATCTCTATATTCTAAATTTTTCAAAATTTCAGGTCCCTGGACTTTATACAGTACCAAGCTTTAGAAGACTGGCAATATGCACTTAAGGTTCTTTTGTATCTTTTTCATTTTTTGAGAGCCCATGCACTTCAGCACTGGATAATATTCCATTGTGCAAAAGTATCACTCATTCATCTATTGAAGAACATCTTGATTGGTTTGTATTTCTGCAATTATAGTTGCTATAAGCTTTCATGTGTAGGATTTGTACAGACATAAATTTTCAACTCCTTTGGATAAATACGGAGAAGGCTTGCTAATGAATATTATAATAATATTATGTTGATTTGTATAGGAAATCACCAAGCTGTCTTTCAAAACAGTGGTATCATTCTGTGTATTTGCCAACAATAAATGAGAGAGACCTTGCTGGTTTCACATCCTTTCTAGCATTTGCTGGATGTGGGACAACACAGTATGTACATAGACATGTATTATTGTAGTCTGAATTTGTAATTTTCCAGAGGCACATGATTTGCGCAACCTTTTTATATGCATATTTACCATCTGTATATCTTTTTGATGGCATGTATGTATAGATCACTTGCCCAATTTTTAATTCAGCTCTTTGTTTTCTTTTCTGTTATGCTTTTTTAATGTTCTTTATATTTTGGGTTCAAGTCCTTTATCTGGTACATTATTTTGGTAAATATTTTTCTCCTGACTATGCCTTATCATTTTACACTTTTATTCTTTGCAAAGTATAAAAATATCATTTTAATTAAGTGTAATCTCTCAATTCCTTCTCTCACACATTGTGGTTTTGGCTTTATGCATGTAAAAATTGTCACTAAACCCAAAGTCACCTCACTTCTTTCTAATGTTAGATTTTAGACCCATGTAGTTCTGCATTTTACATTTATGTCTGTGATCCATTATAGGTAATTTTAGTGAATTCCACTGGTAGTTTATTGATCCTACTTATTTACACTGTGACTTTAATGTTGCTCCCTCTACAGCGATTTCCATGATTGTTCTAGCTAATGCAGTACCAACTTACTAATCAGTAACTGATCTAATATTCTTCCTTTTTCCCATCACTGTCATATCCAAAAATCCTATTGCAGCTTGTGTATTTGTATGTTGACTTTTTCTTTAAGTATAACAAGTGTCATGGGAACAAGGACTCAATCCATCTTGTCAACTGTTGTGTCTAACAGACTAGTAGTACTCAACAAATATGGGACATTGGAAAAATATTTATTGAATACATAAATGAATAAAAATACACTAAACACTCTCAAAGTGCTGCAGTTCTTAACTATGAATGTCTTTTGAAAGTAACAAGAACAAAAAAAAAAATACAGGAAAGAAAGGTACTGAATTGGAAGCGAAGTTTGAACAGAGCTACCAATTTTCTTACTCTGCCTGTGCCATATATTATGCCCAGCTGAATGTAGAATCCATATGTTACACCTAGCTGAATGTAGAATGTGGTGATATAAATGGAGTATGACTTAGGAAAATGAAATGATTAGCCTACAAGGCTTTAGATTCCCTGGTCTCTTGCCAATATATTTCATTTTTGGAGAAGATCTATGCAATCAATTTCAACAGTCAAAAGAAGACTCAGATTGTTTCTCCTTTCCACAAAATGCAAATTAGCTTCAACTAATTTTCGTTTAGTTTTCATTAACTAAGTAATGGAAAGGAATTTATTTGTAATCGGAGCTAGATTAAATGATCAATTATTCTATCTGTTGCTGACAAAGGAAAAGAATTACATGACCTCGTCTTTTCATAGCTTTTAGTGAGTCTTGGAACAACCCAAAAATCCAGAAGGAAGTTTCATAATTGATTCCTTGACTGCTGATGAACCATTAAGTAAAGATTCTTGAGTTTAGAAACATCTATATAAATGTGCCTGCCACGGGCAAGAGATGAATGGCCTGGTTTCAGCTGTAATTATTATTATCATACTCTTAATATACTTAATGGAGAAGCTGGGGGAAGCTCAGTTGTAGAACATTTGCCTAGGACACTCAAGTTTCTCATTATTTTATTTGTGGTACCCCAATGAATCAGTCAATCAACCAATCACAGTAATGAACGCAATAACACCACCTAAACCAGTACCTATATCTTTCTGGTCTTTTTATTAAAATTACACTACGACCTATTTTTAAAAGTGCATGGTCATTTCAGATTCTCATACTGAGTCAGATAATTAGTCACTCTGCATGTGTTGATTATAAAGGGAAGGAAATAGACATATATCTCTTTCTGTGGTTTGATAAACTAGATGAGAATCAATAACACCTCTTCAGTAAATTATTTACTGTAAGACTAAAATTGGGCCTGGAGAGATCCTTGGTGGTTAGGGAGAACAAACACTGCTCTTGCAGAGGACCCAACTTCTGTATGCAGCAGCTGTATCAAGAGACTCACAGCTGCCTGACTCTCAGCCCAGCTCTAGGAGGGTCCAAGGCCTTTTCCCGTTGTGTGCACTGAACTCTGTGCACATTCCCAGACACATACATCTAATTCAAAATAATACATATTTTAGTTTTTATTTTTGAGGTTATAATTTAATTACATATTCACTTAGCTTTTCTCTATCCAAGGCCTCCCATATCTCTCTTCACTCTGCTTGGAATTCATGACCTCTTTCTTTATTAATTGCTATCACATGCATATATGTATTTGTGTGTGTGTGTGTGTGTGTGTGTGTGTGTGTGTGTGTGTGTGCGTATGGACTCAACAGGTTATGTGTAGGAATAAATCTTTCAAAAAGATGAAAACTGCTCAAAGTACTGTGGTAGTTTTCAAGAAATACTAGGTAGATATATAGATAGACAGATGTTAGATTGATAAATAAATTGAATACAAAATAATTTAAAATACAGTTAATTTTTTATAAATAACTGTTATCATGTTTACTATTTATTTCTAACAATAATTTTTAAGTCATCATTATAATGAATTCTAGGATTGGCCAAAGAAGATAGAGGATAGGTGTATTTTCCAAAGTCTACATAGATTGTAGTCCCTATCAAGAAAGAATTTATATAGCAAGAATATATATTTAATAGCTAAACAAATCACAGTCTGAGTTTCATCTAGTGTTGTGCTGATTATGAGGTAACAAGATGAGGATTGTTTTGTGCTTGTCCTACTGTTGGTATGGGTGGTTCTCAGTAATATTAGGTGATCACCAGAATAGTATATTTTCAATCTATGCAACAGAGACAAAGAGAGAGCAATAAACCAACATGGACTTTATAAAGAAGCATATACACTTGGATAGAGTATTAGAAAGTGGGTAGGAGATGAAATTTAGGGAAAGAACATTCCTGGTGCAAAATGATATGGTGATGATTCACATTGAACCAACACTTACTTACTTTCTGGAGATCAGGAGAAAATCCCTGTGATTGAAAACAAACAGATGGCAAGTGTACACACAGGAAAAGTAAACAAAACAATTAAGCAATGAGTCAGCTTTTAATAAATATCAGGAAAGGCAGCAAGAGTCTGGGGTTTGCACATATCTGAGTCCTCATTGTGCCTTTATATCACATTAACTATTCCTTTAGATACTGAGTTCATGTATAAAGTATTAATATTTTGTATTAATACATATTATATACATATTCATACAAAATAATATGTATGAATAAATTCCATACACTACAAACACTGTAGAATTCTCCCAGTGGTACTCAGCGGTACTTTTTTTAAAAAAAAAAAAGGAAAATCTTGATGCACACAAATGTTAGGTTTTTTTTTTTATTCCTTATTTATTATTTCTTCAAGTTACATCTCAATCACAATCCCCTCCCTACTCCCCTCTCCAGACCCACCCTCCACCCTCAATCCTCCATCCTCTTCACTTTTTTTTAAGTTTAAGGTATATCTTATTTCCCCCAACAGCTCCCCCTTTCAGTAACAAATGGCTCTTTCTCTTATAATAATAGATACAATACAAAAAAAAAACAGAGGTAATTAGGCCACAGTTATGAGGGTTATATGGCTTAGCGTACATTCCCACTGTCCAGTCCATATGTATTTGGCACCTGACTTTAACATTCTACTATCTAACCATCTCCATGAGTTTAAAGTTCTATATCTAACTCAACATTCATACTAACTTGCAACACAATTTTAAAAGCATCTTCTTAGCTCTGTAACACTCTCTTGACTCCTAAACAACTCAAAATTTAATTATGAGACTCTAGCTATCTGTTCTTCAACCACCTCAGAGACCTGAGAGGGATAAATATATCTGATTTTATAAGAAGTACAGGGCCTGCAGCTTCCAAAACTAAGAAATGACATACCAGTAGCTGCCTAAACAGTTCCCATTTTCTCTCCATAAATTACAGCATCGATCTTTAGTCGTTTGGCCCCGTTTCTCTGACAGATATTGATTATAGAGCAGGGGTTATGAAGGACTTGCCTACCCTGTCTTGGCAGAGCTAGGCTATTGACTTACCTGCTTCCAGGTTTTGTCCTTTTTGGACAGCATTCTGTCTACAGTTGGAGCAATGGGCTTTTCCTACCAAGAGATAGTCTTGTGACTAATTCAATCATCTCCCACTGGAGATTCTTTGATGCTCATCTTCTACTTGGGGTAGAATAGGGGGTGCTGTCAGGAGTTGATATGTCTCGATATAAAAAAAAATCTAAAGTTACTAAAACATCTTTGAATGCCATATTCTGCAGATCTCTTGAGGTTTTTGAAGAGGCCCTATCTATCTCTTATATTAAGATAAGCAGATGTTGCTTGTCTCTTAGTAGCTTTATTTCTGATTAGCTTAGAAAATAACTATAACAGACTGTCATAGTACCCAACAAAATGACCTGCTTGCATGACTATTAGTTTGCATTTCTTAATTATCCTAAACAGTTTATGACAATTAGTAGCAAAAGGCTGAAACTTCACATTTCATTTTTTTTCTTTACCCCCCTAACCCTTCCATCCCATTTCTCTGGGGTGGGTTGTCCCTATATAACAGTCCCTCATCTCAGTTCAGTGGTCATATGAGGGCCAAGAGCCTCCTCATTCACTGGGGGTCTATGAGGCAGTACCACCAGTGAAAAGTGTTTCATTGCCCGGGAGAGAGAACTAAAAAACAAACAAACAAATAAGCAGACAAACAGATGAAAAAGAATAAAAAATAGAGAAAAATAAATAAATAAAAATTAAAAATAAATAAAAAATAAAAAGTCTATGTCCATGTTCCCTTTGGTGTGTTAGTTGCAGTATCAATGTCCTCTACTATATAGCTAGAATCCTACTATAAGTGAATAGATGCCATATGTGTCCTTCTGAGTCTGGGTTAGCTCCCTCAGGATGAGCTTTTCTAGTTCCATCCATTTGGATGCAAATTGCATAATTTTATTGTTCCTGATAGCTGAATAATATTCCATTGTGTAGATGTACCACAGTTTTTTAACCCATTCTTCAGTTGAGGGACATCCAGTTTCTAGCTATTACAAATAAGGCTGCTATGAACATAGATGAGGAAACTTCCTGATGATTCCATGAATAGACATTTGGGTGTATACCCAGAAATGGTATGGCTGGGTCCTGAGGCAGAGATATTCCAAGTTTTCTAAGATATCACCAGACTGACCTCCATAGTGGTTGCACAAGCCTGCACTCCCACCAGCAATGGAGGAGGGTTCACCTTTCTCAACACCGTCGCCAGCATGTGCTGTCATTTGAGTTTTTGATCTTAGCCATTCTGACAGGTGTGAGATGGAATCTCAGAGTCGTCTTGAGTTGCATTTCTCTGATGATTAAGGATGTTGAGCATTTCTTCAAGTGTCTCTCAGCCATTCGGGATTCCTCTTTTGTGAATTCTCTATTTAGCTCTGTCCCCCATTTTTTGATTGGATTATTTTGTTTCTTGGCATTTAATTTCTTGAGTTCTTTGTAGCCAAAATGTTAGGTTTTTTGAGTGTCTAAAATTTGTCTTATCATTAAAATAATAGTGGTAACTCCTAAAAGTTTGCTTTACCTTTTATATGGAGGTCTTTAATCTTTTTCCTTTTTTAAATTTTTATTATTTCTCCCAACATCTTCCCCTTTTAGTCCAATAAAAGGTTCTGTTTCTTATAGCAATAAATAAATGTAAAACGGTAAGGACAATTAGGAAACAATTATGAAAACTATAAGGTATAGATTACAATGTCCAGTCCATATGTATTTGGCAACTAATAAGAATATTATATTATCTAACTATTTTGATAGGTTTAAAGTTCTATGCCCAACTCAGTTTCCATCCTAACTTGCATTACCAACTTAAAAGCATCATCTTAGACCTAAAACATTCTTTTAATTCTAAAACAACTTAAAACTTAACTGTGAGACTATAACTAAATAGTCTTCAACCACATTTATTTTATTTTATGTGCTTTGGTGTTTTGCCTGAATGTATGTCTGTGTGAAGGTGTCAGATCTTGGAGTTAGAGACAGTTGTGATATGGATATCTGCCATATGGATATCAGGAATTGAACCCAGGTCCTACAGAAGAGCAATCAATGCTCTTAAACTCTGAGCTATCTCTCCAGCCTGAGGTCTTTTTTTATTCATAGAAAGAAATTGGTGTTATAAATACAACACTTGGCTTCTCTAGGATAATGTGGGGATTTCTAAAGTTCACTTTAAATCTGATTAGCAGTAGTCTATAGTGCGTGCAGACTTTCAGTCTTCATTGGGGGAGGATAAAACATATGTCATGCAGCTGTTAGAGGTTCCCTCTGCCCCAGTCTTCAAAAGAAGACTTTAATGGAGGAGAAAATAATTAAGACAAGGCAGTCCCAAAAGATGGGCACTTAGATTGAAGGCAGAAGTCCAGATAATGCCTCTCTGACCACTGGAGGGATCTGTTCACCCCCAGTGAGTTTCAATCTAAGCTTACTCTGAAACATTTGCTTAAGGTCAAATGTTATTTTCTGATCATGGTCTTGTAGTGAAGTAGCTGGAGCAATGGAATCTGGAAGAGAAGAAAATATCCCGTCTTCCAATTCATCCTCAGATCTTTTTAATTTTGTGGTTTGTCTCTCCCGTGTTAGTATAATCTGTTTTAAAATAGGATGGCTACCAAATGGACTTTCTGTCCATCAAAACACAAAATGTAGAGGAAATGCAGTAACTTTCCAGAGGACGCAAGGTGACCACATAATGACTACATTCAGCTGGCAGATCAGACATGAAGTGGTAGCATTTGCAGTATCTGCTTCTTCTTTTTCTTTCCTTTTTTTTTAAATGTTTATTTATTACATCAAGTTACATCTCCATCATAGTGCCCTCTTTCCACCCCTCTCAGATCCACCCTCGCACCCTCTCCTCCCTCTCCAGCCCATCCGACTCCTCCTATGTGGAGTGTACCTACAAATCAGCCCCTCTCAGTTCAAGAGTCATATGAGGGCTAAGAGCTTCCTCTTACACTGGGGATCTACATGTTAACATCCCTAGGGCAAATTGTCCCATTGATAGGTAACAAAGCATTGATAGGTAACAAAGTCTATGTTCCTGATCTTTTGGGTGGGTTGGTTGTAAGATAGTTATCCTGTACTATATGGCTAAAATCCAATTATAAGTGAGTAGATGTGCATCTTTCTGAGTCTGGGTTAGCTCACTCAGGATGAGCTTTTCTACTTCCATTCATTTGGCTGTGAATTGCATGATTTCCTTGTTTCTGATAGCTGAGTAGTATTCCATTGTGCAAAATGTACCACATGTACATTGTATAAAATGTACCACAGATTTTTAATCCATTCTTCGGTTGAGGGACATCTGGGTTGTTTCCAGTTTCTAGCTATTACAAATAAGGTTGCTATGAACATAGATGAGGATAAGTCCTTGTGGTCTGGTGAGGAATGGTTTGGGTGTACACCCAAAAGTGGTATGTCTGGGTCTCACAGTAGGGCTATTCGAAATTTTCTAAGATATTGCCAGATTGATTTCCAGAGTGGTTGTACAAGTTTGCACTCCCACCAGCAATGGAGGAGTGTTCCCCTTTCTCCACAACCATGCCAGCATGTGCTGCCATTTGAGTTTCTGATCTTAGCCATTCTGACAGGTGTGTGATGGAATCTCAGAGTCGTCTTGAGTTGCATTTCTCTAATGATTAAGGATGTTGAGTATTTCTTCAAATGTCTCACTGCCATTAGAGATTCCTCCTTTGTGAATTCTCGGTTTAGCTCTGTTCCCCATTTTTTGATTGTATTATTTACTTATCACCTTGCACAAAACTTAAGTCCAAGTGGATCAAAGACCTTAACATAAAGCCTGACACACTAAATCTAATAGAAGAAAAAGTGGGGAAAAGCCTCGAACTCATTGGCACAGTGACAACTTCCTGAACAGAATACCAATATCTCAGGCTCTAATACCAACAATCAATAAATAGGACCTCATGAAACTGAAAAGCTTCTGTACAGCAAAGGACACTGTCATTAGAACAAAACTGCAACCTACAGATTGGGAAAACATCTTTACCAACCCCACTTCCAACAGAGGGCTAATATCCAAAATTTATAAAGAACCCAAGAAATTAAACACTAAGAATCCATCTGCTGCATCTTAACAACTGCTCTGTTGATGTCATTCACATAAACTCTGTTCAAGAATCTTACAGTTCAGAACTCTCATTTGGACTATAATCCAAACATATTTAAAGGGGAAAAATCAAGTCCTCTGTGGGTGGTTTTGACTTTCTTAACAGAAAGAACAGCACTAAATCTGTTGATTGATAAATAAAAGAAACACCTAGGGATCAGAATTTTCTTTCTGGATGTAAATAAAGCCAAACTGTCAAAAGAGATGCACAGGTGCCCCTAGGTTATGGCTCTTCACATCACGTCCAGCTTTCCCTCCAGCCATTTTATCCTTTTTTTTTTCTTATTAAGTTTTAACATCGGCTACCTTTTTGTTTTGAAGATATCTTAATGCTCCCATTTCACGAATATTCATGTGCTCAGAGTAACTCCTTTCACTAGTCCCTGATGCACACCATAGTCCCATAAGCATTAGCTACAACCCCTCCTCTAGAAGCTACTGTAGACTGCCAGTGTTCTAAGTATATTGAGTCACACATCTACATCCGCTCTATAATTAAGATTTAGCAAAGTTCATGCATTTGGAATTTGTGGTTTTTGTTTTTATATTCTAATGAGTTGGAGTAAGTGACTTAAAAGAATATATTAAAAGATGATTAAAGCAAATCTTGCATTTTATTTAGGTTTGAAAAAGAGAAAAATAGCACAATTTAGTTCTGTATGAATTTTATTGGACTTAGCAATATTAAAGTTTTAACTGTATATTGTAACCGATCTTTTAAATTATTATTTAACACTTATTTATTTATTACTAAATTCACTTATAACAAACACCAACAATTTCTTAACTATTAATCCTATAAATTCCTACAACCCCTTTAACCTATCCACTAAACCTATTGATAATTATAACAACTACTTTCATAACCTTTTAGAATGATACAGTCTCTGGGGCATGTCCTCAGTCGTCAGGAACACAGTGTTTGTTGTAGATTCTTTAATGCACTTAGCAGTCCTTTTTCTGGATCTCTCAGATGCAGGTTCGTCAGGGTAGTTGGTTATTGCAGTCTCACCTTAAATAAGGCTTCATGCTTTCTTCTCTGTGAGAGACAGCCATCTGCAGGCCAACTTACTTCTTTTGAATCAGGAACTCAGCTGCTCTGCCTCAGTCCTTAAAGCCAGGCACCGTTTCCTTTAGGCCACTGTTTGGACAGATCAAAGCTTTTGCCTCTAGGCAAAAGCTGAGCCACAGGGTCCAGTCCTTGGCCTTTTGGTGTCTTGCTCAGGCTTTCTTTGCTCACCGGCTTCTTTCTGCTTCAGGGAGAGAGCTGGCCATCAATGGCCAGCCCTTTTTTCAGCAGGACTCTTGGAGCTCTCTAGCATCAGGGGCCTCTTCTCTTCTGGGCTCCATGCACTGTCCTCAAATAGGAG
>CAJQZJ010000366.1:1838378-1867932 GCA_907164525.1 Lophiomys imhausi | reverse complement strand
AACTCTGTTTCAGCTTAATTTGGGCTCCGCCCACTTAGCAGCTGAAAACAATGTCAGGCCAGATACTTTGTTTCTTCAAGTCTATTGAGTCTTTCCTGTTTTCCTGACTTGAAACTTGTTTTTCAATCTATTGAGTCTTTCCTGTTTTTGCTGACTTCATGCTGATAATGCTCTTCAGGCCCCAAATTAAGAGACAGTATCAGAAACTCCTATATATTTTCTAAATCTAATTTATCTAACCCCTACAGTATATGTAATCCATGTAGTCTCTATCTTATTCCAAAGAAAACCAATGAGAATAATTTCATATAATTGAAAAAATCGATCTGGGTGGGTAGTTCAATGGCAGAGTTCTTATTACCATGTTTAGGGCTTTGAGTTCTATCTGTGACTATAAAAATAGTTTTATACTAATACAAAGTGCATTATATTGATAATATTTTAGTGAATATGTTTTCCTTGAAATGCTATACTAATTATGTCTGTGTAGCTATTAACATCACAATATTTAGCAGTTTGGCATTTTAACATACTACAGCATATGGACTAGTTTGGCCTTCAGTAGAGGAATCATGCTCTGCAGTAGTAGATTTGTGATAATACGTAGTCTATGTACTATATATTGCTACTTATGTAGTCCTTCCTTATGAGACTAAAAGGAAATGAAGTCATGTTACAAATAAATTGCACTCCAGCCGCCATTTGACTTTCTAAGAGACTATCTTCTGGGAACAATGTTGAAAGTTTCTAAAGTCTACTGTGATTTTGAACCTTAGTAGTAGTTGCCAATGTTACTAGGGAATCTATAATATATTGTAGGGTAAAATATATTTATTTAGGTGTGAACATGAAGTACATGAAGTACATAATGTAAATTAATTGCCTGTTGAGGTTTTCCTGAAGACAAATGTCTTTTAAGTTTTCTATTATGTATGTGTATGATTGACATACAGGGGCCACGTCCTTAAAGAAAAATTGATTTTCCCTTCTATAAGTCATCATTTGCTAATAACTTCTTGGCTAGGGATACATCTTTCTGCCCACTCCTCTCCCCCGTGTTGGGATATTGTCTGGCTTGAGCTTCTGCAGTTCTGTGATGTTGTCACAATGCTGTGTGGAAGCCCACACAACTAAGACTGTGGGAACAGCATAAATTGGACTTGACAGTTTATTTTAAAAAGCAAGAAGAAGAGAAAACAAAGTTGTTTGGTTAGGGAAGGGGCTAGATGTGGGAGGAATTGAAGGGTTATTATGAAAAATATATATTGCACGAAATTATCAAAGGATGAAAGAATTGCAAAAGAGTTATTACAAAATATTATAACATTAAACATCCTATATTTTATGACAATGGCTTTTAGAGCACAAAATAAATTATCTAGCATGACCTCACCCTTTATATACAGTAAAGACCCAAACACCTTCCTATGAAATACCACCATTAGAAAAATTTATTTTCTGTGAAAAAAAAAATGGGGAAACAAAAGCAAAACTGAGATCTTCATCTTTAAACTTCATGTATGGTTGAGTTTTGATGCAGGGCACACACTATATTCACTGTTCATATTGAGTCAAAAATTGTTAGAGCTGTGGTTTTTGAACTTCATAAATAGGGATTAGTGAGAAATAAATACCCGTTGAATGAAATGTGGAAGTGTGATCACCAAGCAAATGGTTCGAATACGACATTTCCTGTTCCATCTGTTACAGATTTCTTATTTTGAATGTGGTGATTCACTTATGCCATCCCAAGGACAGGGAACAGTGACCGGATTTGCCTACCTGCCTGAAACAATAGCAACGCAAGTTAACAAAACAAGACAGAACTGATAAAACAAGAGTTTTCAAGACACTGACCATCCAGCAATGTGATGTAATAATCTCAAAGACATAACAGGCTAGTAAAGCTATGTGCACATTTGTAGCAGATTAGTATTGTCACAAAAATTTTAGGCCACAACTCAAGGAAGAAGAGCCCAAAATGGGCTTTGGTAAACTCTAAAACTTGAGGAAGTGGAAACGGGAGCAATAGGTTAGTAAGCCGTCTAGAATCCACAGACTAGAGTTTGAAAGAGGAGAACACTGAAAAGAAAGATAAAATAACCATATGAGATATCTTTCAGATATTCATCAGCTTTGGACCATGCACATGTTGGAAACACATAAGACAAGGCCCTTAGGATTAGACAAAAGTTCATTCACATAAACTATGGAACGGTTTTATCCTGACTGGAAAATCTCAAAATATATGGGGCAATACAGAGTATTTGAAATGATTTTGTCTCAGTAGTAGTGGGAAATAATTATCACTACAGTAAATGCTGCCATGCTTCAAAATATCAAACATTAAAATAAAGATCAAAAGAATCAAACTATACCCAGGTACATTACCTGCATCCCAAGACAAGGCTCAAGGATATTCAGAGGAAGTTTCAAATAGCAGCATTAAGGAGGAAATGAACAGTTTAGCATCTTGACCAGGAATAAACAGAAGAAGCACATGGACATAACCCACAATTAAGAAGAAAAAAAAGTCTCTTTAATGAAAAATCAAACTGAGCTACTCATTAGAATTTCAGAGAAGGCTTTGATGCTTATTTCAAATACATTCCATAAGTTCAAAATGTTAATCTATACATGAAGGATCTAGGAGAGACATGGATAAAATTCTACACATAAAAACCACAGCGACTGTGAAATATTATGTTGGTACTTTGATAGGAATTGCATTGAATCGGTGTATGGCTTTTGGTAGAATGGTCATTTTTATTATGTTGATCCTACCTAACCACGAGCATGGGAGATCTTTCCATCTTCTGATGTCTTCTTCAATTTATTTCTTCAATAATAGAAGTTCTTGTCATGCATGTCTTTCACTTGCTTGATTAGAGTTACCCACAGGCATTTTATATGTTTGTGGCTATTGTGAAGGGCATTATTTCCCTGATTTCTTTCTCAGACCATTTATCTTTTGTATAAAAAAGGGCTACTGGTTTTTTAGTTAATTTTGTATCCAGTCACTTTGCTGAAGGTGTTTATCAGTTGGTGGAATTTTGGGGTTAATTTATGTATACTATCATATCATCTGAGAATAAGGATACTTTGACTTCTTTCTTCCTGATTTGTATCCCCTTGCTCTCCTTTTATTGTCTTATTGCTCTATCTAGATTGACTTCAAGTACTATGCTGAAGAGATATAGGGAAGAGTGGGCATCCTTGCCTTCTCCCTGATTTCAGGAGAAATACTTTAAGTTTCTCTCCATTTAATTTGATGTTGGCTACTGGCTTGCTGTATGCTGTCTTTATTATTTCTAGGTATGGTCCTTGTATACCAGCTCTCTCCAGATTTAGCATAAAGGGATGTTGGATTTTATAAAATGCTTTTTCAGCATCTAATGAGATGATCATGTTTTTTTTTTTTTTTCTTTCAGCTTGTTTATATGGTGGATTGTGTTGATGGATTTTCGTATGTTGAACCACCCCTGCATTCCTGGGATGACGCCTACTTGATCATGGTGTATGATGCTTTTGATGTGTTCTTGGATCTGGTTTGCCAGTATTTTATTAAGTATTTTTGAGTCTATGTTTATGAGGGAAATTGGTCTAAATTTCTCTTTCTTTTTTGGGTCTTTGTGTGGTTTAGGGAACAGAGTGACTGTGTCCTCATAGAATGAGTTTGGCAGTGTTCCTTCTGTTTCTGTTTTGTGGAAGAGTTTGAAGAGTATTGGTATTAGCCCTTTATTGAAAGTCTGGTAGAATTCTGTGCTAAAACCATCTGGTCCTGGCCTTTTTTTTTTTGGTTGGGAGACTTTTAATGACTGCTTCTATTTCCTTAGGGCTTATAGGAAAGTTTAGTTTGTTAACCTGATCTTGATTTAACATTGGTAGATGGAACAATTCTCAGCTTCATATGGAAAAACAAAAAAAAAAACAGAATAGCTAAATGAATCCTATGCAATAAAAATACATCTGGAGGGATCACCATCCCAGATTTCAAGCTATACTACAAAACGATAGTAATAAAAACAGCATGGTATGTGTATATAAACAGACCAGTTGATCAATGGAATCAAATCAAAGACCCAGAAGTAAACCTACACACCTAGGTCATTTATTTTTTGACAAAGAAGTCAAAACTGCACAATGGGAAAAGGACAGCATCTTCAACAAATGGTGCTGGTCTAACTGGATGTCAACATATAAAAGAATTTGAATAGACTCATATTTATTGCCTTGCACAAAACTTAACTCCAAGTGGATCAAAGACCTTAACATAAAGCCCAACACATTAAATCTAATAGAAGAGAAAGTGGGGAAAAGCCTTGAACTCATTGGCATAGGTGAAAACTTCCCGAACAGAACACCAATAGCTCAGGCTCTAAGACCAACAATCAATAAATGGGACCTCATGAAGCTGAAAAGCTTCTGTAAGGAAAAAGACACTGCCATTAGAACAAAACAGCAATACTTCAGTCTCTTGAAGGTTTACAGGCACAAATGGATTTGGCGACTCACCAAGCTTTTTAACTTCCATAATTATGACACTTTCTGGATGAATTTTATCTCCCAATAAGTTCAATTAGGAGATGTCAGATTAAAAATGAACACCAATAGCTCAGGCTCTAAGACCAACAACCAAAAAATGGGACCTCATGAAACTGGAAAGCTTCTGTAAGGAAAAAGAAACTTTCATTCAAACAAAATGGCAACCTACAGATTGGGAAAAAAAAAATCTTTACCAACCCCACATCTGACAGAGGGCTAATATCCTAAATTTATAAAGAACTGAAGAAATTAAACACCAAGAAAACAATCAAAAAAATGGGAAACAGAGTTAAACCTAGAAATCACAAAAGGAGAATCTGTAATAGCAGAAAGAGAGTTAAAGAAATGCTCAACATCCTTAATCATTAGAGAAATGCAACTCAAGATGACTCTGAGACTACATCTCACACCTGTCAGAATGGCTAAGATCAAAACCTCAAAAGACAGCACATGCTGGCGAAGTTGTGGAGAAAGGGGAACACTACCCCATTGCTGGTGGGAGCGCAAATTTGTACAACCACTATGGAAATCAGTCTTGCGATATCTTAGAAAACTTGGAATAGCTCTACCTCAAGACCCAGCCATACCATTCCTGGGCATGCATCCAAATGATTCCTCATCAAACCACAAGGACATCTCTCAACTATGTTCATAGAAGCTTTATTTGTAATAGCTAGAAACTGGAAACAACCCAGATGTTCCTCAACCAATGAATGAATTAAAAAGCTTTGGTACATTTATACAATTGATTAGTACTGAGCCATCAGAAACAAGGAAATCATGCAGTTCGCAGCCAAATGGAATAGAAGTAGAAAAGATCATCCTGAGTGGGCTAATCCAGACCCAGAAAGATGCACATGGCATCTATTCACTTATAACTGGATTTTAGTCATATATATATATATATATATATATATATATATATATATACATATATATATATATAGTACAGGATAACTATCCTACAACCAACCGAGTGAAAGGAACAGGAACACAGACTTTGTTACTTGTTAGTGGAACAATTTGCCCTAGTGGAACTGTCATGTAGGCCCCGAGTGCAAGACGAAGCTCTTAGCCCTCATATGGCTGCTGAACTGAGGGAGGCTGATATGTAGGGCACTCCACATCAGAGGAATAGGATAGGTGGGAGAAGGGGGACAGGGTGGGAGGGTGGGCTCTGGAGGGGCGGAGGGAGGGGACTGTGATGGAGATGTAAATTGAAGTAATACATAAACATAAAAAACAGTGACTAAGGTGAAAAGTAAACTCAATGGGATTACTGGCAATTTTTTAATGGAAAAAAATATAAAAGTGTAGTGAGCTGTAAAGCACAGCAATCAGAACCCTGCAGAGCCTAAGGGATGAGAATCTAATAGTGCTCAGACCTCATACCCACAAAAGAGACTCTTCTGAGCTCAGTGAGATGATGAACAATATTTTCAGTATATTCATTTTTAATATAATATTTTTTAGAGATTTTCATGCAACCTATTTCAATGTTACTCACTTCCCACATTTCTCCTATCTCCTCCCTCTGGGTTTTACAATCTTCCTTTCCATAGTGTTTCCTGAATGTTAGATGTAAGGATTGTTTTGCAGATGTATCAGTTGGGGCCAACTTTTAAGAGATCTGATATATGTGCATAAGTAGGTTGGACCTCTTAATAGCAAATGGAATTGGGCAGAAAAATGTGCAATTGTAACAAATTTAAAAATCAATTTTGGGAAGAAAACAATTTAAAAAACAACTATATTTAAATTACAAGAAGTTTAAGTGTGAGAATGCAAAAGGTTTTTGTTGTTGTTGTTTGCTTGTTTGGTTTTTTTTTTTTAAGTGAACGATATGTGAATGTTGTTTTGGTCACTCTTCATTATCAGTGTGACTGGATTTGAGCCACTTAGATTTTCCTTGGGATGCGCCTGTGAGTGTTGCCAGAGAGGGTTAACTGAGGAAGGAAGGAGCCATTCTCAAGGTACCATCCCTTGTGCAGGGCGTCCATATTAGACAAAACTGAAAACAGGATAAAGCAAAAGGAACACTGGCCTCCATTTATCTTTGCCTGCTGAGTGTAAATCCATGTGACCAACAGCCTCAAGCTCCTGTGGCTTGGCCACACATGAAAGCCACTGTCATCACTGGGGTAGATTTTCCTGAATGTTAGATGTAAGGTGTCCTTAATCTCTAATTTTGCTACAACAATGAAACAGTAACTAATACAGATATGATACATCATATAAATACTAACTAAAAGAAGCTGATTGGCTGTGTTACTACTAGGCATGATAGGTTTCAGGCCAATAAACAGCATGACGCTAGTTCATAATAAGATTGTTACCATTATTAACAGAAATGGCTTATGATCAATGATTTTTAAGAAGACATAATCTTGAGGACTGTTCTGCAATAACAGAGCTTCAAAAACACACAATGGATATAAATCAACAATTGTATTTGAAAATGCAAGCACAAGTTCTAAATAATTTACAGAACCATTGATAATCTGAAATACAATAAGAACATAGACCTGTGGTATTTATATAATGTTCCAACCATTAAGAGCTCAATTCATGTCCATTTCAAATATACCTAAAATATTTATCAAGATATACCATATTCTGGTCCATGAAATAAGCTTAAAATACTTTATATAATTCAAATAACACAACTATTTCTCTGTATAAAATTAAATTAAATAAGAATTCAATCACCCACCAAATATTTGCTATGTAAATGATCTGTGCATTAAATATGAAATTTGAAAATTAACAATGTGAGTTGAAGGTTGGAGGTTGATTCCCTGGGTAAAGTGATTGCTGTTTGAGAATGGGAGCAACGTTTGGATACTCACCACCAAGGTAAAATCTAGGTCTTGTAACATGTGCCTTTAATTCCAACACTTGGGAGGCAAGTTGTTGATACTGGGGTCTTTCTGGTTATTTCATTTTGGCATGATTGGTAAGTTCCAGGTTCAGTAAGAAACCCTACCCCAAAAGGTAAGGTGGAGAGTGACAAAGGAACATATATAATGTATACATGTGAAGTACAGGTGAGTACACCAACATGCATGCATGCAGAAAAAAAATGTATGTTGAACTGAACAATGTAGGTTGTAGGATTTATTGAGACATAGTAGGTTAATTCTTAAATTTGATTTATGGTCTTTAAATATAAATATACATTTTGGAGCTAAAAATATTATAGAAATCCAGTGGTCTATCATTTGACTATGGTAAGGGTAAATCTGAGGCGAATTTAAATGTCTACCATGGAGTCAAGTAGTAGGCTTGGAAGCAGAATTCAGGTCACATAAGCTCTCTTGTACCTATATGGAAAGACATCATGCAGTGTACTCAGCTTGATAGATTATGCATGATATCATAATGGATTTCCTACATAGAGCAAGTCTTTGCCTTGGAGTAACAGAATAGTTTAGAAAAGACAGAAGGATCACAGCCAGTTCAGTGGAAATTTGTAGGACCCACCCCCTAAGGCTGATGGTGACTCAGTGTGAGGAATACAGATGAGAGCAACTAGTAGACCTGTGTAGATAAATGCAGACTCCTCTAAGCAAAAGCACATCAGCATAAGCCTGTGGTAATTATTATTATTTTTTATTCGTTTTATTTAATTATGTTTATTTATTGTCAAGTTACATCTCCATCACAGCCCCCCTTCCTTCACCCTTCTAGATCCCACCCTCTCACCCTCCATCTCTTCTCCCCCTATCCTACTCCTCTAGTGTAGGGAGCTCCCACCTGTCAACTTGTCCCCTCTGTTCATTAGTCACATGAGGGCAAAGAGCTTCCTCTTGCTGGGGACCCACATGGCAGCTCCACTAGGGCAAAGTATCCCAATAACAGGTAACAAAGTCCATGTTCCTGTTCCTTTCTGCCTGTTGACTGTAGGATAGCTATATTTATCAATAATAATTGGCATTTCTTACTAAGATTATTAAGCCTTAGAAAACTGATAGTACTGCTTCCCTGATATAATTTCTCTGTCTTACTTGCATCAGGTAATCTGTTAAATTATTACCATTATTATACGTGTAAACCTTTTTTTTTTTCTTGAAAGCATAGCAACGTGAGTTGATTGGGTGATATTATAAACAACGGCAACTACAATAAAGAACAAACACAGGGGTTAAACATTTGCCTGCTTTGTGTCAGGGTCTTGCAACACCTGATCTAGTTGCACTCATTAAATGTTTTAGGCCCTTCTACATATTTATATTTTAACCCTCATAGTTCAGAGAACCCCATGTTTGGTGTTATTGGCCTTACTTTAAAGTTGTAGAAGGATGCATTAAATTGTAGACCAGAATAAAACTGTAGATAACACACTATTAACCACTTTTCAAAAGTGTAAAAATAGCTAAAAAGAAAGGGGGGGGGGACCTCCTGCCACTTGAGCCAAAGTGAAAAGACTACATTCCAAACTAACAGCTTCTGCTGAGACTGGCAGAATTTTTACCACTCAATTACTTTCTATTTAATGAGCAAATTGCCTTAAGTACACATATAACTCTGTGGTACCAAGTATAAAGATTTTAGCCAGTTCCTTTATCAACTGTGATAATTCTTATTCTTCCTACTTGTATAATAGCACTTTGGATTTAATCTTTTTTTTTTAAGATACCACTTAAGAAATTAACATTATAAACTATTTAAATTTACTGTTGAATACAGGGCGCAATAAAAGCAGTACTTTACGTAAAGCATGTGGAGGCATCCATTAGATGTCATGAGAACATTGATTAATAATCAAAATTTATCCTATTTATTCAAGTGCTTTTCAGTAATGTTTCAAGACAAAATTTAGAGGTAACACCATCTACTCTTAAGGTGGAATTTCAGTTATTTTTCAGGAGAGGGGATACCTAGTGGTAAATGTTCCTCATAGGGAATTGCACCTTTGGGAAAAATACAAGACAAAGATTTTATTCTGAGTTTCTCTCTCTCTCTTTCTTTTTTGAGACAAGGTCTCATTTTGTAATTCTGGCTATCCTGGAACTCATTGTGTGGACCAGGCTGTCCTTGAAATCATAGAGATCTTGCCTCTGCCTCTCGGGTGCTGGAATTAAATGCATGTGCCACTTCCCCCAGACTGTTCTGAGCTCTTAATGTTTAAAAGTTCTTGATGTTCTGAGTTCATGAGACCTCATCTTATGATATTTTTTCTCCCTTCTGATTTGATACATTCTAGCAGTTCTCCAAAACTCATTTGAACAAGCTCATCCCTTTAAGTCTTCCTTACACTGAGACCTCAGTTATACAAAGTTAATACTATTAGTTATTTGTTGCCAGGACCCATGCCCAGGACTCTTGGGAGTGGGGATGAGCTGGCATGGAGTCAACGACAGAGACTCTGGAAGTCCAGTAAGTGGTAAAAGCAGACCCTTTTATTTCAAGAAGAGTCCGCCCTTTATAACCTCGCTCAGACTCCCATTGGCTCTTCCTCATTGGCTCATGTCTCATTACCCAGTGGGTGTTGTCTCATCAATCTGCAGGCAGGTCTCAGGCCAGCTCCATATGGAAGCCCAGCCACACATGTGCTGTGTAGAAGCAGGCCTTGTTCCTGCTCAATGGAAGGCCTTGTTTCTCCCACAGTTGTTTATTACGGCAACAAGGCTGCATGTTAAGGAATATACCTCACACATGGTTACTTTATCTCACTCCTCTCCACTTCTTGAACACCTAATACAAGTCCCAGATAAGAGACTCCCAAGAACACTGTGGGCCCTTTGTCCATTTGAAAAGCGTATACTCATTTGGAGGCAGGCTTGCAACCGATTGTTGATTCATAGCATTAACTCACAAATGGAATCAGTAACTGAGAAAGTTTGCCCCTGGAAAATCTCTACTTAAAAGGAGAGATAGGAGAGAGGAGAGAGTCGCTTTTCTTTAGCGAAAAGCACCTAGGGATAGGTTGCCTATGTCTCAGTGGATGATCCATGAGCATGCACATGTGTATTTGGGCAGCACTAACTTGGACTTAGGGGATTGTTTTTTATAAGATATTAAGTTTCCAGGGAGATGGGAGATATATTGGGTGGGGGGTGAGGGGAGCTAGAGAGAGGGAATCATGAATAGATATGACCAGATATTTTATACATGCATGAATGAAATTTTCAAAAAATAAAAATAATATTGAGAGAGAGAGAGAAAGGGTAAAGAAGAATAAGGAAAGAGAAGGGGAGGGAAGGGGAGGGGGACAGCAGGGAAGAGGAGAGGACAGGAGGGGAGGGAGGGGAGGCCCTTTGACTCTTATCAGATTATTTTGTGATTGTTTTGCTTGTATATTTTTGAAAGTGAGTCATGAAAGGTTTTGTACATTTTGAGTATCTCTTGTCAGATACTTGGCTCTGAAAACACCATCTTACTCCACAGATTGAAACTTTCCTGTTGTTTCTTTTGCCATTAGCAAGCTTTTCAGTTTGATGGAATATTACATGTTGGCTTTAAAATTTGTAGCCTGAGCTTTTGGTGTTATATCTAAAACAATCCTTTTCCAAACTAACATTTAAAAACTCAATGCCCTGTATTAAAACAAAACAAAACAAAAACAAACCTGTGGTTTTATCTGTTTCTATTTAAGTTTGACTCATATTATTCATGTAATTACATATACAGACACAGGAAGACAAATATTTAATAAAATCATTTATAAGTAGACTCTAAAAGAGTCAAACATAGACTGGCCACGTAGCTCAGTCAGTAAATATACCTGATACCAAGGCTGACACTCAGAGCTAAATCTCTAAAACCTACATGTTGGAAGGAGAGAACAAGTTCCTACAGGTTGTCCTGTAACCTATACATACACAGACACACAGACACATAGATAAATGAAATGTAACAAAATGTAACAAAACCTTTTAGGAAGACTTCAAACACACACACTAACCACAGTGTGAAGAATGGTTACCAGGGACTAGAAACAGTGAAAAGGGGAGATTTTGATCTAGATGTACAAACATTTTATTATACAGTATAAAACAATTCTGGGTATCTAAGGAATAGCAATGTGACTGTCTTAACAATACAGTATATTGACTTGAAATTAGCTATGAAGTGCCTCAACACACACACACAGAGAGAGAGAGAGAGAGAGAGAGAGAGAGAGAGAGAGCAATGGGGTAAGGAGGGGCTGTTTACATACATGGTCATTTGATTTATTTCTCCAATATACACATGATGCCTAAAATAATAGAATAAAGAATTAAATTGTGTTTTAAATGGCATAGTACCTTGCACTAATGTTCCTTAACTCTCTTCATTAGAAGCATTTGAAATGACTCAGATATCCATGAGAAAATTAATGTTCCCTATAATAACTTACTACTGATTCCATTCTTCCCTATTTCATGTATTTAATAATAACTCCGTTAAAATACTATATTCTACCTATTCAGAGTCAATGAATAAGCTAAGCATCATGACTAAAGAGATGGATTCATTAGTTAGTAAAATAGTCCTTAGGAAAGATTATTTGTAATTACATGGTCATTTTGGTGTAAAGTTCCTTAGATCTTTGGATTACACCATCAAAAGCAGGAGCCCTTTCCCCTCCTTGGTATTTAGCTATACCAGCCCTCTGCTCCATTTGCTGGTCCCTTCCAAGCCATTTCCTATCAATTATATCCATTGAGTGCTAACTCTGAAAGACTGCAGAACTCTGTCTATAGAAGCAGTGAAAGTACTTGAAAGGAGAAATAAAATTGTACTCTTCAATTTTCATTCCTTTTTTTTAAAATATTTTTTCCTAAGAACTTATCTGTGATTTAATTCTTTATCCCATTATAGGAATGGCATCACAAAATAAAATATAAGCCGGCAGTTCACAGATTTATTATTGCATTTGATATATTCACATTTTCAAGAGTGATGTTCTACAGTTAAATGAATCCACAGAGATTAAATCTCCTTAAAAGAAATCAATCCTCTCAGAGTGGGATTTTCCTGCCACTGTGGCTTGATCAAACCCTAATTGGGTGTGGACTTTTGGAGATTGCAACAATTTTCATTTGCTCATCTGCTTGAAGCAGAGTTACTTTATTTTGAGTCTTAATATCTTCAACTATTGATTTTTCTGGCTTATCATTACAATTGAATGCATTCATATTAGTGCCTTGCAGTGAAAGTATCAACACCAATATAAAATCACACTTTAGAACAAGTATTTAACTTATGTACTTGAAAAATCAGTGTGTGAGGAAATTAAAACCTCCAATTTTTATAAATATCAGCTTCAAGTATTGTAATTAAGATGCCAACCAGACTCATGAGTGTCCTGGCTGGAGGGTAGCCAGTGAGCTCCTTTCTCTTCAAGGGCCATCCCAAAATCTTGCTTCTACTTAACTCCCCCCTTCTTGTCAGCAGAGAATCATGGATTCCAATGAAGGCTCTATGTTTAATTGTTTATTTTCCATCCTTATCTAAACCTAAACAGCCTACTTTATAACTACCCATGTGCTCTTTTCCTCCCAAGAATGGGATTTATCACATAAAACACAATAATGTTTGAGGAACTCAATGGCTTTCCCAGGATACTCACTTGATGCCAAAATAGTCATCTAGCTGGATGGGACTCTTGACTTTGCAGCCAGTGTTTCTTAACACTGTTCTAACTGTACACTTGGATTTCAAAAGGGTGAACACTTGGGTTATAGATGGATAACAGGCGTGACAGATCCACGTTGAAAGCAGTGGATCCAGCCACAGTGGCCAGTGGTCCTGGAAACAGGTCTGGTTGCAACAAGTCCAGGCCCTCAGCTGTTTGGTGGTATTGAGACACGTAAGCAGCATCAGGTTTAGCTTAAAGAGTTACACTGTGTACATGGTAGCTGGTGCTCACGTCTCTACTGCACTCCCACTTCCAGCTCAGCATCTCAGCTTTTGTTGTCATTTTCTGATAAATTTGAGCTGGCAGACAAAGGGCAGCAGTGGATAGGACATTCACCGGCTGATGAGTAACTCTGTATTATTACCTTTTCTTGGCAACTTTTAAACTAAAATACAATTATATCATTCTCCTGCTCCCACTTCTCCCTCAATCATTCCCCTTCCTACCTGCCCCACGTCACTCCCTCTCAAATTCATGGCCTCTTTTTCTTTGATCATTGTTGTTACACACATACAATTATATGCACACACATACATATATATGTGCATGCATACATGCATATATATGCGCATATATATACAACCGGCTCAGTCCATATAATGTTACTTGTAAACACATGATTTCCAGGCTGACTATTTGTTATTGGATAACCAATTTGGAGTCTTCATCCTGAGGGAAGACTGTTTCTCTTGCTCTCAGCATTCCATATTTTTCTGTAGTTCTTTGTTTAGAAATGGAGTGTATAAGATTTCCCTCCTCCACATTAGCATTATATTGGTGTTCAGGTCCTGTTTATGCAGCCACATTGTCACATCATCATGGGCAAATCTTTCAGGTCAATTCTAAGAGGCACAATCTAACAGCAGATTTCCTGGTCCTCTGGTTCCTACAATATTTCTACTCCTTCTTGTGTAATACTTTCTGAGATTTAGGTATGGGAGATTGTGCCAATGTATCGATTGACATTAGAACAACCCTGCAGTCAGTTGTTCTCTGTATTTTGAACAATATGAGCTCTCTGAACTGGTTTCTATCTGCTGCAAAGTGAAGCTTCTTTGACAAAGGGTATGCACTTAGAATGCAGTAAGGAATTATACTGTCTTAGTAAAGTGGCAGTAGTAACTTGTCTCATAAGGTCCATGACCTCACCAATCCCCCATAATTGTCTAAGTTTCCATTTTCATACATGATTTCATTCCTGTTGAATGGGTCTTAAGTCCAATTAGACAGCTATTGGTTACTACCAAGATATGAATGCCATTACTGAATCTTTAGGGATATGTTTCCCAACCTCTCATTGTTGTGGTCCATAGACATCACAGTTGGATAGGACTACTGATTGCTGCTGTCCCTTGGCAGCTTACATAGATGTAATTGTTTTTATTTTTTCAGATATGGCGATGAGATGAGAACCATTACCAAGCATTTCTAGCATTTCTAGATATTTCTGAACTCTCAGTTGCTAGTTCAACTCAACTCTTCTGGCCTTAACTCTTCTCCGAGTTGACTAATTCAAATTGGTTACTCTGGCATCTGACTGAATTGTTCTGCCTGGTCTGAAACTAATTCTGGCAATATGTCTTAATCTTCTGGTTCCTTTTCATTCCTTAGCTCATTCTATCTTTTTTTTTTCACTATTGAAAAAAAAAGTATTATTTTATTATTTATTTTTTTTTTACTAAATGAAAATTCAACTTTGTGTTCAATATTAAAGATACATAAAGTAAAGCCTTGTAAAATAAAATTAAAAAGGATGAAATGCAAGACAGATAGCTTGGATCCAGTAGAATGGAATGCAGACCAGAAAGCATTATAGGAGACAAAAAAGATAATTTACAATGCCTTTCACAATGCAGCCAGTCACTATGATTAATATGTAGTCATTGGTAGCACATGTCAATTTTCATACTGCAGAATCAATAAGAGATTCAAGGAGAACCCATCGAATGCATTAATATTACTTAACCTGTGTCTAGCTTGTTCTCTCTGTAAAACTGTCCCAGTAATCAACTCTTGGTTGAAAAAAAATAAAAGAAATTGATCCTCAAAAAGAAAAAGAAAAAAAGAAATAGGGAATTATTCTAGAAGCTTAGATCCAGTAAACGGACATTTAAATTTAGGCAGAATATCTAAAGAAATTTCATTTATTATTCTATAGATCAGTTTCTACAAAATACTGTTTAACATAGTGCAAATTATTGGGGGACTATTTTATATTTTATCTTAAATTAAAAACAATTATTCTATGAATATGAAAAAAACAAAAACAAAACAAAACTTTCCTCTCTTTCCCTACTCTGCTCTTAAGTAGCCTTTCTTTCCTGTAGTGTTCTCATGAGAGTTGGCTGTATCCTATCTCTGACTCATTCTGTCAAATCTTTCTCTGATCCCTCACTTTGTCTGACCCTCAATTAGATGTCACTTTCAAACATGGCTGCTTCTTCTATAAACTAACCTTACCTTAATTGTTTGGGATTAAAGGTGTGTACTAAGGGCATGTCTGTATTCCAGCTGGATCACATAGACATAGAAGGTCTTTGGATGTGATCCCTCTAGAGCAGCCATATTGCCGGACTAAAATTCCTCTATACATAATATTATGGAAACCAGTCCTCAATGAGGAGAATTTTTGTCAAATCCAGCTAGCACCCTCTGAGTCCTGTTTCTGAAAAGCATACTGTCTTCACCAATAGGAACTTACTTTCATCCTCTGGAGGCAACCAATGGTCACAGGGATGGCCTACATTGTTTGCAGAATCTACCCTGATCAACAATGGGAAGGAGGTTTCTCACTTCTGATACTAGGGCTTTTGTTAGTATCTGGCTCTTGGGGCAGAGGGAAATATGGTCAGCTCAGAAGGTACAATGTCATCTTAGCTATACACGTATTTTATATGTATTATAGATAATTTAAGTAAATATAAAATAAGATTCTTTATGGCTCTTTAAAACATTCTTAGTTTTATTTACTACTTTCTCCTCCCCCCTATTTGACCTCTCTCACCCCCTGCCCAAATAAGTCTGCTTCCATTTTCCCTTTTTCCCCTTTCATGTCACCTGTACTGTGCTATGTGCAGTACCTTTTGATCACTGCATGTTCCAACTCATTATCAAGCACATGTTTTACATCTGGCCCCTTACCAACAGCATATGCAAACATTGTTCCTTAAGGTAGTTTGAATGCCTTCCTAATCAGATACAAGCTACACACTAAGCAATTTTTAACTTCAATAGAAGGAATATCAGACAAGGTAGCTAATCTCTTCCACGTCCTAAAGCCAAATTCTTGGTTATTCCCTTTTAATTTAATTTTTAAACTATTCTCCTGTAATTAGATAAATTCACAATACAATGATCTCTAGAAAACAATGTTATCTTCACCTCCTGAGGCTAAAAATATTGACTCGGTCTTCTTTGTCTAGAGGACAGACTTGACACTGGAATCAGTAGAGATCTTACTTTCATAGCCACTAACATATTTTTAATTAGAAGGAACGAAATATAAAGTAATAATATGTGAAAGGGAATAATATTGATGGTGTGCATTTAAAATATAAAGTGATAAGTTTACAAGCACAGTCATATTTCCATACTCAGTCAATGAATTATTCAAAGAAAAAGTAAAATATGTTTTGCATAGATTTTAGAATGTGAATCATTTTCTTTGTCATAAAAATGATCATGTTTAATGATGTGAGTCACATCTTTTAGAGTTGTGATAAATATTCTACATGGAAACTGAAAATAACATGCTAGAAATCTCCCAAATTAAAAATAAAAGAAACCCCTCCCAGAGAGCATTAGTAATCTTTAGAGATGCATTATCTCTTGGTTTATGATCTGAGGAGCGCTGGCTAAAGACTACCTTACACACTAAGGTGTGCTTTTGCTTCATCTAGAGATACAGGTAACTCATTATAGTCTTTTAATAACCTGAACACAAATGGCTGTGGAGTGAATAATTTCTATCCTGAGTACATTTGGCCCTACTAGTGCAAAGTCAAGCAGATTGGTCTCCAAGTTCTCATGCTGCACACAGAAATGCCTATGCACTGACCCCCATGTTCCCCGACCTACTGAGCTGCCCCGATTTTGTCATCACATGAATGTGGCATCAGGCATTGGGAGATCACTCAGTTGTCCTTAGAATATAATACTGATTTGTACTTATTTTTTCCAAGTATCCTTTAGCTGTTCTAAGACAGGAAGTCTTATAGTATAATGTAATTAGCACTCCATTTCTGGGTCATCTTTCCATTTCTTGTTCCCTCAGAGACAGATGCCCTATGTCATTTCTATTGAGGCAGATCCTGCTGAGAAAGCATTCACATTAAGTTTTTTGCTGTCAAAAGGAAGTGGGAAATAGAAACAACTTTTTCTATCCGAAGCCAAAACAAACAAGCAGAGAATCATTCAGAGTAAAACAATCATGGCATGTAGGAGAAACTTATAAATATTCCTGTCAATATTTTCATGAATAATTTAAAATGTATTATCTATAGTAAAATTTTAAATTATTTCAAGCAATCAAAGCATATTTTCTATTTTTTTACAAAAAGGTAAACCAAACATTATTTAAATTAAATTGAAATTAAAATCAACCTACAAAAATACCATCATCATGAGAATAAAAGTTTCCATTAATACTCACTAATGGTATACCATACATTAATTCTTCTAACAGTTATATTAACCTTCAAATGATGTGTTTCTTATACGTCCTCTGTGAATTTAACATAACTATTTAGTTTTAAGGCATATTTCCCTTTACAGATACCAAACTATTTCTAGAAATTCAATTATTTTTTCATTGCATTTGGGTTAATTTTAAAAGTGTATTTGAGAAGCCGGGCGTGGTGGCGGCGCACGCCTTTAATCCCAGCACTCGGGAGGCAGAGGCAGGCGGATCTCTGTGAGTTCGAGGCCAGCCTGGTCTACAAAGCGAGACCAGGACAGCCAAGGATACACATAGAAACCCTGTCTCGAAAAACCAAAAAAAAAAAAAAAGTGTATTTGAGAAACTTCTCTGAAGCATCATCGTTTTTTAGTGAAATTAGAATACTATCAAGTAGTCAACCTTATACTGTGGTGAAATTTTTAATAGAATAGTAGGGGGTAACGGGTGGGAGGGTGGGACTGGGAGGGGTGCAAAGAGGACACTGTGATGGAGATGTAACCTGAAGTAACAAACAAATATTTAAAAAGTGTTCCATATTGAATCCGAGTACCTTTGTCCAGAAAATGTAATGAAAATGAAGATTCACCAAACAAGCTGTACACATTGGTAACTCACGTGTGCCTTTTACCACATTCAAAGATCTACAGATGGGCAATGTGGATGAGAACTAACCTATCGAATGACAAAGTTGCAGAACTGCAAGGGGGGGGGGAGGTGAAACATTCCATCCTGCAAGGAAGCTTCTTAAAATCAGGATGTAAATAACGCAAAGAAACTTTAGGATGTCCCTAAAACTGCCTAGGTCCTCTTCTCCCTCAAGTATACATGAGCTGTAAGACTGCTCAGAGAGTATCTCACACAAGTTGAGCCACAAGGAAGAGGCTCAGACTAGCTGAGCCACATAAATGAAGCAGAGATCAGCCAAGTTCCTCGAAAAAAGCTCAGACCACCTGATTAACTTGAAAGAGATTGTTTCCTAGCTTAATAAACTGACAGCAAGTTGTGAAGCGCACTTCACATTTCCAGAGCTGTCATCATGCTGGGGTGGGCTTTGGTGGAGCAACTGTCTTTTTGCAAAATGACTTGAGTCATTTTGGCTAAACCCCAACCAATTAACTTGTTAGTTTACCAAAATAAATAAATAAATAAATAGAATTTTAAAATTCCGTCATGTATAGTAGTTATTTTGAAAAAAAAAGTGTAATTTCATTAGTTTAAGATATCTCTCCAAATTAAATAAATGTAAGTCTCTTATTATTTCATTTTATCCCTGTGTAATATCCACAGTATCTGTTCCTTACCCAAAATTTCCCCAGATTCTTGTTTCTTTAAAGATTTACATGAATGTTCACAATTGAATTTGTACCTAATTCCAAAATAAAGTTCCTGAAATGAACAACAATTTGTGAAAAATCACACTCAGGGTAACTATCATAAGGACTGAATGCTTGCTAGCATTTAACACAATTTCTCTTGTTCTATATGTTTTAAAGCTTTCTTTGTCTATTTTTATCCTGATGACATATTTTTGTTAAACTGCTTGCCATGGTTTTGGGGCATTTTAAAATAAACTGATTATTCAAAGTATGTCACTGTATGTGAATAATTATTTAAATTAAGTGTCCTTGACAGTTCTTTATCGATATGTCTACTTGAGGCATTGTATAACTAGACTAATAAGTTTGTATTTACTCCCACCTTTCCTATGCTTTAATAACTAACATAATATTACTACTATGTCAGTAATTTACATTTGGCAAATGTAAATGGTTAGCTTCTCCTATTGCACTTCTAAAATTCAGTATATAGCTTTAATTTTGTTCAAATGACTTTCCTAGACATAGAATCATTACTGTCCCATGAATAACAGTTTTTATATATTTAAATATTTTTCTTTTTAAATTAGTTACATTTATGTAATTATGGTTGAAGCTGCCTAATGCCAAAACTTATGGGTTAAAATTAGCGTTAATGGCGAGTTCTACTTATTTATGCAAATTTTTCAAAATTACTTTGAGAAGCCAGAAATTCACACTAAAGTGCTCAGCTAATCAGCATCTCCATATTCTAAAACATGAATGAAATTACAAAGTCCCATTTTGAATTTTTCATTTCAATATATATCAAAAAGAATACAAATTATTTAATACCCTTTGAATATTATTGAATCAAGGATTACCCCCCATCCATCAAGCATGAGAAGACAGCACCCTCCAATGACGACATCAACTAGGAGTTATCCACCAACAGAGGGTACGCTTGTTGGGATGAGGCGGGAACAGGGATGCCGGGTGAGCGACATTCGGTGGCCACTATGAGGATGATGCAGGCATAGCTAAGTATAAGTACATTAGCACAAGGACATACACTACTACATGATCCTCAAAGGTAGCCATGAAGACCAACCTGAAATGATACTTAGCTGCAGTGGAAGCGAAGGACTTTTCAGGTGTAGCTTTTCTGAACCAGTCACAGCTTAGTTCCATTTTTTCTTCCAGTTAACAGATAGTACAAGCAAGCAAGAATCATCAGGAGTAGAGAACACAGAATAATAGCAATACCATGTCCAGTGGCCTTCCTTCAGGCAAAATGGCACACATGCATACATTAAAAAAAAGTCAACCACATACCACCTCTCTATCCAACTGTTAGCAACAGTTCTGAAAACTAAGCCAGCAGATGAATTTATGATTAGCTGCTGTTTGTTTCTTGTTTCTGATTTAGAGATTATCGATCCCTATTGCTTCCTCAATTGCCTTAACCTCTGTTAAAGCAGCACTAGAATGGGAGAGAAAAAAAAAATGGGAACATTCCTCTTGGGGATGAGATCTCCTAAGGAGATAACTGTGGTTCACTTGAAGTGAACAACTCTTTTTGTCTCTGTCTCTCTGTCTCTCTGTCTGTCTCTTGTCTTTTTGTATCTCTCTCTGTATCTCTCTCTGTATCTCTCTCTGTATCTCTCTCTCTCTCTCTCTCTCTCTCTCTCTCTCGACCCCCTCCACAATCAAGCAAGGAAGCACATTTTGCCTAATCATTTCTCTGACCAGCTCTGTCTGCTCAGACTCAGTTTAAATTGAAGACTGTGTCGCAGGACAGAGCAGACACATGGCTGCTCAGCTGGCGAGGGCAGTGAATACAATGATATTTGGAAATACCTTGTCATTCAACTGCACACACTTGTTCTGTTCCTGGAGTATTGATAACAAAGAGGAGGCTGCATTGATTTTGTAGTCTTTTATGCTACCAGCTACTTTATAGTCTCATATTACACAAGCCTCGGTCACCTTGGTGACCACATTCCCTTTTGAATGTTTTTATTCTAAAGGTTTTCTTCACAGCTTATGAATCCCAAGTACCTTAATGAGCACCCTGTAGGTAGCTTGTTGTGCAGGGTTGCAGGAAAACAAAATTGTGTACTAGGGACACAACAGAAGTAATCCCATTACTGGGTGCAGTCAGAGACACTAGGAAAAAACAGTCTCAATGAAATGGGAAAACATCTGTTCATGCATGGGCTGCTGAACAAGAGCTATGTTCTCATCCTCATAGCTGGTGAACTCAATATGGGTCTTCATTCTCATCTGGGGACAGACCTCCCTGCTTATAACATTGTCTGTCAGTAATAAACCAAATTTCTTCTTGCTTATTCAGGATTCTACCACTAACATGTTATGAGTAGCAACTGTCTTAGGTAATAGTTGTGTAGAAATTTCCCACTGTTCCTTTTTAGATCTGGGGACTGAGACAAATCTCTATATGGAAGTATGTCTTATGTTAATTTCAGCACTTCCTTGTTCTTAAATAAACATATCTTTCTTCAATGTTACAACTTGGATATTTTAATTAGTGCTATAATATATAAACCTGCATACTCTTGCCCTCAGCCCATAGCTTCACAAACAGCAGATGCACTGGCCCAATCTTGGCCACTGTTGATGCTCTCCTTCTACCTACACTCATCTGCTACAATCCATGCTAATCTTCACCAAATGCTCAGGAACATTTCCTTTGTCTAGCTCTGCCCATAGAGCACTGTGAAGCCATATCAGTAGATAAGGAAGCTCTAACTGTGTAAGTAAGTAAGAAAACTCTATTCAATAGGCATAGAGTGATAATATGACAGGGACACTCATCAGGACTGTCCCTGCTAGATACAGGTTGTAGGACCTCCTGCTACTTGCCGGAGGCAAGATTTATGTATGTAAAATGACTGTGTCAAGCCAAGGCTCCAAATCCCAGTCTTCGATCAGTCTAGTGCTCTTTCCTACCACAAAGTTCATGTAACTCCCACAAAGTTCAAGCCATGAGCACTAAAAAAAAAAAAAAAAAAAAAAAAAAAATACACTCTATTAAAACCAAAATAAATTGCAGAAGCAAAGATATGACAGACACTTGGGTCTCCCAGGTGGAGTAAGCACAGTCCTTGAATCAGTCCCCATTTTATGAGGTGTCTGTCCATCATCAAGGACTCCTGACAATCTCAAATCCTTCTTGTGGCTTAAGAGAAACTTGGAGACGTTGAACTACAAGTATATAGGGACTTTTTAAAGACATATGTGCAGCAGGTGATTATGAATTCACACTCAGAGAAACTGTAGACCAAAGTTAGAAAGACACAGTGTTGGGAAGCTACTCAATTAAGAATGTTAGGTTTCTGGTTCTCTTGGGAGTGTGTCAGCTCAGTTGTCAGGATCCCAGGTTGCCTCCAAGCATCATGTGCTAGCCCATGTCTATGTCCCTTCAGGACAGAGGAAGACCTTTCTAGTCATATTCCCTGCTAGATACTAGCTCATTCTGCCGAACTGTATTACATGTCCTCACATCAACCATTCCCTCCCAGGAAAAATGACTACAGTTGGTTCAGAGACATCAACATTCCATTCTTGTAAAGCATAAATCCTGCACATGTCTGCTCAAAATCAGAGTCCTCTGGGGGTTGGGGTGGAGGGAGGCAGAGTTTAGGAAAGGGTGGTGGTGGGGTCATCTAATTAGGGCCTATTTCTTCTTATTTGACACTGTTTTTAAAAGATATTTAGAATGTGACACATTGGAGCTCAGGATTCATCAGCATCTGACAAGTTCCTAATGCTTGCCACAAATTTGGAAGCGTCTGCTGCATGCAGTAACATGGCACTTGGGAAAACATGCTTCTTTGGAACTGTGATAGATATGGCACCATTGGGAGAATCATTATTCTGCTCACAGAAGAGCCCTAGCCAGTGTTACAGAACGGGGACTCAACTGAAGCAGCAGTGTGAGATTTGATTCATCTCCTCCTGCCCCCTTCCTTGCCGCCCTCTGACTGCACTTGAAGAGGGAGGCAGACAATCTATCACACATAGACCAGATCACGTGTAAAGAATGATGCTTTGAGTGCTGCATGTGGGCACCAAGAGATGTGAAGGCAGGCCCCATGACAGGTACCGTATCTCCCAAACACACTGTGCAGATTACCATGGCTGTAGCAGACAGGGGGTGCCAAAACTGAACCTGGAAGAGGAGAAGCTTTGAGGAGGGGTTACTAATAGGTAACTTTTATAAATGTTGGTATTTTTTTTTCAGTTTTTTAAAATCAAAATTGACAGTTTACAAAGACCCTTCTAGAGTCCTGGCATTGTGCTGCTCAAACTTTTTGATATCCATATCACTTCAATATTCTCTTGAAACAAGGCCAGTTTTGAGAGTGTGTTCAAAGTGAACAAACACATCCCTATGACTTAGCCTCAAAGAAATGAAGAAAAGATCTGAAGGATACTGTGAGGCTTAGGTTCTGAAGAGTGTTTTTCTTAATATTAGGTTGTATTATCTTACTCTACACTAGTGTATTGGGAAAACCAGGGACAGTGTGGACAGAGTAGTGACAGGAAGCAGGAGTGTGGTGCAAAATGTAAAGGACAGCAGAGTGGAAAAGACAGCAGAGTGGAACTGAAGACCCTAATGCAGGGATCCAGTAAAACACAAGGGTAAAACCCCAAACCAAGGAGGTAAGTGTGGCAGAAGAGCCATTGTAAAAGAACAGTATCTGCATCTGGCATGGCCCACATAGCTGGAAGCAGTGGTGGGAGCTGGCTGTAATGGAAGGTTAGTTAATGATGAAACTTAGGTTTGAGAAGTGTTTTACAAAGTTTACTTTTTGAAGCTGATATCTCCCACTACACTTGGGATGACTCCTCGACGGCCACACATCTTAATGTGTCCTCTCAGGACCTTCTCTGGCACCATGAAACTATACGCAGGATGCAAGCCCATGTGACAATGTTCGGCATATTACAGTTGGTGTGTACATAAATTTGCTTTCAAACTGCTGGGTGGAGGTAGAGAGATAGGCCAGTGCTTATGGGCACTTGCTGCTCTCTGGAAGTCTGGAGTTCTCTTCCTAGCACTCCTATAGGGAGGCTTTGTTAATCTAGCTTCATAGGATCTGATATCCTTTTTTGACCTCTTCAGGAACCAACACATACATGCCATATACCCTTACACAGATGCACACAGACACATAAGCACACAATGAAATAAATCTGTTTTGAAGACCCTGGGAAGTCTCCTAGTGTATTCTAGTCTTGCCCCTCACCATGCTCCACGTAACCCTGAACTTCTGTTTACTCAGTTTCTCTTCTGTTTTCTCTTACCATGTCCTTTCTTTTAGGTCTTCTGGTATATTTGATTGACATTGTTTTCTACTTTTAACTTTCCATGTCCTGCTCTCTCATCCTCATCCTTTAGATTTTAGCAGCCCTCCAATCACCTAATTTCCTTTTGCCGTAACCAGCTTCCTGATGGTCATACCACCTACAGATAGTGCCATGGGCTGTTAACCATGCCTTTAGCACATGGACCTTTGGGGAATATTTTAGATACAAATCATAGTGTCCCTTAATTGCCAGAGGTGTGTTGAAGACCTGCACTCTGCTTGTATTGCATCCTGCCCTTTCTTCACAAATCATGCATCATGCAATTAATTGCCTCTGTCTATATTTATTTTCTTGCTATCCATATTATCTAGTACATTTATAACTAGTATAAAGAAAGCCACACTACCTTCTAGTAGATAGCTGGCTACTTAGCAATTTCTCAATAAACATTATTAATTTAGTATGTGACTTAGTGAAGAAAAAGGATTTAAAGTATATTACATGACAAGCTTATAAATCTGGGACACCATTTCCTTAGCTTGTGAGACTCCAGTTGCCAGTTACTGGAATACTGTTGAAAGCTACATAAATGAGATAAAGGAACTCTTTTTATATTTGAATACTTAGGATTAGTAAGAAAATTCAAAATAGTTCCAAATTCATTAATGTATAAATAGTCCAGAAAAGGGATTCCAAGATGGCGCTGACCACAGTTCATAGTATCTGAGGGAGAGGGAGACTGACATTAGTCACTGTGGAGTGACCCTGAGGCCCCTCAGCTGACTGGGAACAACCAACTGGGAACACTAAGGGTGCTCCCCAGGCCAAACAGCACACTCAGCCTCCAGGAAGTCTTCCTATTTTCTTGGTGGTTGTTAAAGACCAATGGTACTTTTAAAGTGAAAAAAAAAATCCTACGTTTATATAGTTTACATATTTTCCTTCACAAGAATCTCTATCCTGGACAAAATTCGGTCAATGCATCTACAGTGGTTTATGATATTTAATACTTTGGTTTTTTGTCTTTACAATTCTTCTTATCCTTTGTTGAATATTAGAATAACTAGAGAATTTATCAAGAAATTGAAATCAACTAACATTCTCTCCCCAAATTACAATTCTGGGACTCACTGAGGTGAAAATTGGGGGCCAAACTTTTAAGGCAAACCTAGGTATTTATGACATATTTTATGTGTGTGTGTTGATTTTCCCTAATTTTGATTCAAAACCTCATAAGGGCACTAATTTTTGTTGAAGACATTGATTAATTGATCATTGGAGAGAAAATTGTTTTAATTATGTAGAATAGTAAAGACCTAAGAATTATAGTTTCAATGAACATGTAGAAATGTCTTTCCTTATTAAAATAAAGTCAAAGAAAATTGAGATAAAAGTGATATTTCTCAGGAATTATTGCAGACCTTTATGATGTTAGAGTATATTTTGGGTGAAAATGGTATTAACCATAAAGTCTTAAAATTATAAAAGTTTGATCCTTAGTACTATAATAAATCAATAACTGATTTATTGACTATTTCAAGGATAACATGTTAATCTTCACACTCACCTACTACCATTTGTTGAAGATTACCATTTGCTATTTACAAACGCTAAGAATACTGAGTAAGAGTTGCTATGATTGAGGAATAGATGAATTTGTATAAACCTATCCCCACTTACAATCATACTGTGAACCACTGTGAAAATGCTTCCTGATAGCACACACCCACCTCAGTGGGGTCAAGCCTTTGGTCCTATTTCTGTTTCAAATTTTGTCATGGAGGACCTGCACCAATCCAGTACTGATTGGTGTAAGAATTTATTTTTTATCTGATGAAACAAAGGCCGTGGGAATGGTCCTTTGGCTCTGAAGACTCTTTCATCATACAGAACCTGTCCTGTGCTTTGCTGTATATCCTCAGGTGATATTTGCTGAGTTATTTGTGGAAGAGTGCCTGTCCTATTGAGGGTATTTTGGATCCACTTTGTGGTTTTTGTCCTAACATAAAATGTCTGTTGTTCCTTCCATGATTTCTGCCTTTCTTTTTTTTTTTAATACTTTATTTTTTTTTCTTCAAGTTACATCTCAGTAACAAACCCCTCCCTATTCCCCCTTCCTAACCCGCCCTTCCACCCTCTTCCCTCCAGAGGTTTCCCTTTTCAGTCCAACAGCTGGTTCCTTCTCTTATAACAGTAAGTATTATACAAAACAATAGATATAAATATGCCACATTTATGAGAGTAAATTGGCCCAGTATACCTTCCCAATGTTCAGTTTATACCTATTTGGCCCCTGACTTTAACATTCTACTATCTACCCAACTCCATGAGTTTAAAGGTCTATATGTGACTCAACATTCATACTATCTTGCAACACACTTTTAAGAGTATCTTCTTAGATCTATAACACCCTCTTGATTCCTAAACAGTTCAAAATTTAACTATAAGATTCTATCTGTCTATTCTTCAACCACCTCAGAGACCTCAGAGGGATAAATATATTTGCTTATATAGGAAGTGCAGAGCCTGCAGCTTCCAAAACTAAGAAAGAACATACCAATAACTGCCTGGACAGTTCCCATTTTCTGCCTTTCTTACCGCCATGCTGAGTTTCAGATTGATCTTGAAGCATGGCCAGCATACACACCTGTGTACCTTTATTTAAAAATATGTTTTAGTTATAGTTATCCACCACCTTTGGCTCTTACACACTTTCTAAGCCCTCTTCTGTTACCGATCTTTTAAATTATTATTTATCACTTATTTATTTAATACTAAATTCACTTATAACAAACACCAACAATTTCTTAACTCTTAATCCTATAAATTATTACAACCCCTTTAACCTATCCACTAAACCTATTGATAATTATAACAACTACTTTTTTAACCTTTTAGAATGATACAGTCTCTGGGGCAGGTCCTCAGTCGTCAGGAACACAGTCTTTGTTGTAGATTCTTTAACGCACTTAGCAGTCCTTTTTCTGGATCTCTCAGATGCAGGTTCATCAGGGTAAGTTGGTTATTGCAGTCTCACCTTAAATAAGGCTTCATGCTTTCTTCTCTGTGGGAGACCCCAGCCGTCTGCAGGCCAACTTACTTCTTTTGAATCAGGAACTCAGCTGCTCTGTCTTAGTCCGTAAAGCCAGGCACAGTTTCCCCTAGGCCACTGATCAGACAGATCAAACCCCTCCAGGCAAAAGCTGAGCCACAGGGTCCAGTCCTTGGCCTTTTGGTATCTTTCTCAGGCTTTCTTTGCTCACCGGCTTCTTTCTGCTTCAGGGAGAGAGCTGGCCATCAATGGCTAGCCCTTTTTTTCAGCAGGACTCTTGGGAGCTCTCTAGCATCAGGGGCCTCTTCCCTCTCTGGGCTCCAAGCACTGTCCTCAAATAGGAGGAACTCTGTTTCAGCTTAATTTGGGCTCCGCCCACTTAACAGCTGAAAACAATGTCAGGCCAGATACTTTGTTTCTTCAAGTCTATTGAGTCTTTCCTGTTTTTCCTGACTTCAACCTTGTTTTTCAGTCTATTAAGTCTTTCCTATTTTTGCTGACTTCATGCTGATAATGCTCTTCAGGCCCCGAATTAAGAGACAGTATCAGAAATTCCTATATATTTTCTAAATCTAATTTATCTAAACCCTACACTCTTCTACATTGACCTCTGAGCCTTTGAAAGATGGAGTACGCTGTATATGTTCTGTTTATGACTAGAAAGTCTATAGTCTCTTATTCTTTTTTTAATGTTGTTTATTTGTTATTCAAGTTACATCTCCATCACAGTTCCCTCCCTCTACTCCTCCCGGCCCCACCCTCCACCCATTCTTCCAGAACTCATAATTCTTTTTTTTGAACAATTAGGCCACAATTATTAAAATTATAAGGTATAACATACATTCCCAATGTCCAGCCCGTACATATTTGACAACTGATATAATATGCTATTATCTATCTATCTCCATGAGTTTAAACTTCTATACCTATCTCAATTTCCATCCTCACTTGCATTACCAACTTAAAAACATATTCTTAAACATAGAACATCCTTTTAATTCCTAAACAGCTTAAAATTTTACTGTGAGACTATAACTATCTAGTCTTCAACCACATCAGAGACTCGAGAAGGATTAAATATATAGTCTCTTATTCTTATAGTCTCTTTGCTTGTTGTGTGTGTCTCTGTGTTAAGTAAGCATCATCTACTGCAAACAAAAACATCTCTGATTAGGGATGAGAGATTCTCTATTAGGAGTTTATTTAATACTATGTCCATTTACCAAACTAATAGGTTCTCTGCTAGGGTCTATGATCCATCTAATCATAGACTCTTGGCTCTCTAACAGTGCAGATATGGGTTTCATCTTATAGGCTGGACCTTAAATCCATCCAGAAATTGGTTGGTTAATACTCTGACATTTGTTCCACTCTTATACCATTAGATATTTCTTGCCAGACTGATTGTTATTGCCACTCACAGGTTTCATATCTGGGTAAACTGATGGTTACTTTTCTCCTCCAGTAGCATGCATAGTACCTTCTAACACTATAAAAGCTAGCCAGCATTGATGGAGCTTCGAAGTCAGTACCAGCTAGATTCCTCTGTGTTGTATGACGGAATATGCGGCTTCTTCGGCAATAGGGTCTCTTCTTGATACAGCAGAGAAGCTGCATATATGAACTTGCATCGGTTGTAACACTATGCACAAGGCTTCTACAAGCCTAATCCAGACCATATCCCAGAATGGAGAGGAGAATGGGTCTGAGGTTCCATTCCTAACTATGGAGCTATTGGAAACTCTTAGCTACTGGAAGAGGAAGGGTAATTCTGCTCTGTAAGTGTAACCCCTGATAGGTTGAACATGCTCTGATGGAAGACCACACTTCCAAGAATATATGGGCAACATACAATTGGCTTTGATGTTAATAATAATAAAAGCACACAAAACTGAGCAGAAAAGGAAGGGAAGAGTGTCTGGGAAGAGCAGGGGGAGGAAATATAATTCTCAATGAAATAATTAAAAAAGAAGAAGATGAGAATTGGGTGCATGCACCCTACCCCAAAAAAAAAAAAAAAA
>CAJQZJ010000366.1:1694005-1823756 GCA_907164525.1 Lophiomys imhausi | reverse complement strand
TATATATATATATATATATATATATATATATATATATATATATATATGACAACAACAACAGGACATAGCCCAGAGTCATGTGAAAGGAGAGCCTCGAAAAATTGTTTAGATCAGACTGACCTGTAGGCATATCTGCGAGTGACTATCTTGAATGCTAATTTATGCATGAGGATACAAGCTACATTGGCAGAACCAATCTCCTGAGCAGGTGATCCTCAGCTGTATACGGAGGCTAACTAGACATAGGCTTGAAAATCATCTACCATAGTTATTGGCATACTTGTTTGGATGGGAGCGAGTTTCTTGCTCAGAAATAAAGCTTTGTGCACTAGCAAATAGGTCTGCCTTTAAGGTCTTGCCTTGAGTTTCTGCCTTGATTTCCCTCAGTGATGGGCTGTGACCTGGAACTGTGAGTAGAAACAATCAACTCTTTGTTTTTGTTAAGATATTTTATCATAGCAACAGAAATTAAACTAGAAGGGCATCCAAACAGCACCTTACTTAATTCTAACCCTCTTTGAGCAGAAGTAATCATCATAGCTCCATATGACTGGGTATGTATTGATTTTGTAATCATAGAACTCCTGGTTGTTGAGAATGGATCATCATAACACATCAAAAATATTCTCTGTTGGCAGAGATGTCCTTTATACATAATCAGAAATGAAGACTATTCATAGCGGTGTTGATCAGACAATAAATTGGATACTACTGTATGTCAAAATTCATGGTCTACCTATTTCAATAGAGAGTTGTCTAACTAAAATATATCTATCTGTCTGTCTGTCTATCTGTCTATCTATCTATCTATCCTTAAAATAAAGAAAAAAATACATATCAACTATTCTTGATGGGGATATTCCATTTCTGGAAATAATAAATAAATGAGGTCTTTAATAATTAAAGATATAATTCAGAATATTTTACTTTATAATGCACCAAACTATTTTGGAAACCTATTACATATGGAGAAATATGACCACGGAGGTGAGCCTGAGGTACATGTATATACATGTGAAGGTAAACTGAAAGTCCTTGTTATCCCAAAACATTTGATTTTTGTATCATCAGTTTTACCTTAATATATTTATTTGTATCTTTCAGTCTACAGAAAACCATATGTTTGGCCGTCATTGACAAAATAGCAATAAATAAATAATTTAATTAATTAATTAATTAATTAATTAATTGGCTAATTTTAACATGTGTTATAAAATAAGCACAGAACTTAGGCTGAATAGGTACCACACTGATTAAATCAAATAATATATTTTAATTTAATTCTGCCTTAGCATTTCATCTTTCCTGAAGACAGTTAAGATCTTCTTTAGTTGACCAAGAACTGGTTCTAGGAGAAAACTTCCAAGGCTTGACTGTCTTGAATTTAACCAAAAAAAAAAAAAATTATTCTGCTCAGCTCAGAGGTTCAGAAAGATGTGCTCAGTGTCTCCTAGAGATGCTTACCCCATCACAAAGCAAGCTTTTCAATAAAGCCTCCTCCCTTCTAGAAGGGAGCCAACATGTCACAGTTATGATTCAACCCTACTTTTTAACATTTATATTAACTTCTTGTGGTGTGCACAGTTATGAAATGATCCACAGTGATGTGACCTTCTGTAATTACCTTCCCTTAAGTGTTGTCTCTCAATTATGTAATGTTACTTAACAGACAGGGTGTTGCAGATGTGATTTAAAGGATGTTACCCAAGTGATCCTGTTCTAATCACAGGAGTCTTCAACATATGAGTCTGAATGTCCAAAACATGAACTGAGAGACTGATAACAAGAGATATACACTCCATCCCATGGAGAGGTCTGTGTGCCAAAGAAGAGGACATGGTCACAAGAAATTGCTAATACTTTGGGAGATGTATAAAAATCAACTATTTTGTACTACAGTTCAGGTACAAGGAATAGAATTCTGCTCAGGAATGTGATCAAACTCCTACAAGGACATCAAGACTCACAAAGACACTAGTCTTTACCAGCGTCTCAAAGGCAGCTAAACAGGTCTGTTAAGGAAAGAACCTACCTACATTATTGTGGACTCCTCACTCTCAGAAAATGTAAAAGGTAAAAGAATGTGTTATATGAAGCCATTGAGTGTTTTAGTGATTTGTCAAGCAGCAATTGAAGAGGAATACACTGTACATCCAAAAGACACGAAGAAGTCAAGAGAATAAGAAACAGAAATAAGTAGTCACAAATTGTTATTTTTATTCCAACTCCTTGTGTTTGAACAGCCTTTGGGTCACCAGCTCATTCTTCTATTCTGATCTTTTATGCTCCATTCACAGTATATGTAGAAAGATTTAACACATGCAAATTCATTTAAAAATTTTTATTACATTCATTGATTGTGTGAATGTGTGTATATGCAATGGCTCTCTCCCTATCATGTGGGTCTTGGAAATTGAAGTCAGGTAATCAATTTTTTTCATGCTAAGCCACCCTGACAATCTTGCATCTAGTTTTACACACATTTCACATATTTGATCTGCTTCATTATTGTATTTTCATTGGTATTACTTAGAATAATACTGAATGCAATTCCTAGAGCAATATGTATTTCTTTTCAAAATAACTTATGAAATTATAAATGAGTTTTAAAAAGTAACAGAATTATTTGTAGGGACACTCCACATCGGAGAAGTGGGATGGGTGGGAGAGGGAGGAGACGGTGGAACCAGGAGGGGTGGGAAGAGGGTACTATGATGGAGATGTAATAAATAAACATAATTTTTAAAAAAACAGAATTTAGGACACAAGAAGGTGAGGTAGGGAATATGGGGGAAAATAGCTAAAACTAAGAACCATGTGAGGGGTTGTTTGGAAACATAATACATCAGAAGCTTCCTAAAATATATCCATGTATGAATTGATCAAAATGAAATTACCAAATAATGAGTGGGACAGAACCCAACTGGTCATCTCTCATGACTAAAGGAAACTTCCAGTACCAGGAATGGGTTTCATTTAACAGAATTGTTGGTCAAAGAGGCCTCATGGGACCCTCCAAACAACCCAGGCTATTAACAAGGCTATGGGTTTTCCTGCACAATGACAACAAGGCCCTCTTTCTGAAGACAACACGTACACAACTCATTGAACACAGAGAAGCTAACCTGGTGCCTATTAAGAGCCTTTACTCACTGTGGAGTAGGACTAGTGTTCATAGTACCGGAAGTTACTATACATACTAACAAAGGAAAAATGTAAACACTGACCCAGACACAAACTCTTCTATCTACAATTATGATCTTTCTACAGTAGTGGCACAAGTCTTATGGGAGCAACCAATGTGTGATTGGATTTGTGGCCCACTCCATAAGATGGAACCCATTCCTGACACTGCTTGGGTAACCTAGAAACTGGGACCAGACAGGCTAGAGACCCCAGGCAAAATCCAAATACTACTGTTCTGCTAAAGGTACATAGCTATAAAATGAATCCTAATGACACTGTGCTATATTCATAGATCAATGTTCTCTTCAGCCATCATCAGAGAAGCTTCCTGCTGCAATATTTGCGAATAAATACAGAAACTCACAGCTGGACAGTGTGTGGAGAATGAGACTTTAGAACACTTGGTCCTAAATGAAATATCTTTATCAAATTTCTCCCATCATGGCTCAAGGCATATTGTGGAAGAGCAGAAAAAATATTGTAAGGGCCAAAGGTCCTGGAGAACATCAAGGAAGCAAGGCTTTCTAAACGCAACAGGACTGATGTACATATGAACAGAGCCTATGGCAGCATGCACAGAGGCTGCACATCTCTGGATCATAAGTGATCCAATGCTTAAAGCAGAAGTTGACACAAATGTCATCCCTTACACAGAAGGCATCTCCAATTGATAATCACTTGGAAATGAAAAGAAAAATTTCTATTCAATAGAGTTTCACTGGTGATACAAATCTCTCTTAAGGGCAGGCCTCATGCCCTTCAGCAGATGGCCAACACCAAATGAATTCATTGGCATCTTTGGAGATTCTTTGTCTCATGTTTTGTCAGGGCTTTTAAAAACCTTACAGGTCCTTTGCATACATATTGTGGTTTCCAGTTGTGTATTTTTCTGGGATAAAAAAGTATGTACATGAATGTATGGGTTTCTGCACCTTTGTATATTTCTTGTACTATTTTTAGATCTCTTTCTTGTTTGTTTATTAATTTTGTCCTATTCTGGTTTGTTTGTTTCTCTTTTATTTTATTTTATTTTATTTTATTATTCCTTAGATGCCTGTTTGTTTTCTAAAGAGAAAAAGAAAGGGTGTTTACTCACATGGGTGCAGAAGATGTAGGAGGAATTGGGGAAGAAGAAAGCATAATCAGAATATATTTTATGGATAAAATACATTTTCAATTAATATGTAGAGTACTGCAACACTCTTAGAAGAATAAAAATATAAATATTTGAGTATTTCCTGCTAGATTGCAGTGTACTGCTCCTGAGCAAGATGGGCAATAAGGAACTGAACATCTCCCATACCAGTAAGCCCAGGATGTAGTGATTTATTATACCTGCTATATTCCATACTAACATTTCCAGGATCCATGTGGATCTTCTTATATCCACTGGAAAAATCTTGCCTGGAAGTACAATAAAACCTCCCTACTCACTAGAGTCATCTTCCTTTCTGGTAATGGAAAATCAGTCATTACTAGATATAAGAAGGGAACCAACATCATGAAAGAAAAATATCAGGACAATAAAAAAAATATTCTGGCGAGCTCAGGGTCACTGAAGATGAGATATTTTTAAAAGCTAACACATCTCAAACAGTTTGTGTTTTGCATAACATCACTAAAATAGAAGCACCAGAAATGGAAGGAACTATCTGGCCTCTGAATGATAGTTGCCAATTTAAATTTTAAGCATAAGGACTAGAAAATGTAAGTATTGGGAAATACAGAAAAACTATGGACAGGAAGGAGAAAAGGAGTGAAGAGGAGGAGGAAGAAGAGACAAAGAGAACAGGAAGGAGAAGAGAAAGGGTTGTGATTTACAAAAGGCAGGAAATATCTATTCTAGATCTCACTCAGCAACATTACTCAAGTAAAAGAGAAGATAGAAAATAAATAATAATTTTTTCTACAACTGACAGACCTGAAAACTCAACACAATGAATGAACAAGAACAACATGGAATTACCCTTGAACTACAAATTCTCAAGGGTTTCCATAGAAGGAAAGTTGCAAGTGAGAATACTCTAAAACTTTTGAGATTTAAAAAAAAAAAATCACTTGCAAAGGAATACGAATGAGATTAGAGTCTTGGCTTCTCATCTCATCTAGACTCTAGGAGAAAAAAAATGAATAAAAATTTTTAAGGTTTGAAAGAAAATACTTTCAATCTAGAATTCTCTAGGCAGCTAAATTATCCATGTGAAGGGATGTTGGAACAAACACACTTTAAGGCATAAAAAAATAGTTTCAATTAATTTCCTTCATAGCACCTAATTGAGAATTCACTGTAACAAAAATATCTTCCTCTTTACCCAGTAGAACAAAAATTTGGTATCCAGGAAATAGTTCCACCCTGGGAAAATGATGAAAGAATGTTCTAGATAATTATCTGTAGACTTACAGATCAAGTTTCAAGGTCTAAGAATTTTGTCCAGGAGATCCTCATGGCAAAGAGCAGGACCCCAGTAAAAGATTTGGTGACTGAGCTAAATTTCTTTTTGCCTAAATTGGATGTATTATAAACAAAAATGTGGCAATTAACACAAGAAAATGAGAAGCTAAGAGAAAATTAAAATTATCCAAGACTCTTTGACCTACTTGTGACATAATCAAAAATGATTGTGTGTGCATGTGGAGGTCAGCAGACAACCTCGGCACTATCTACCTTTCCTTTTCTTCTTGTTTTCCTTTCCTTTCATTTTATCTTTTCTTTTCCTTTCATTTCTTTTCAATGGGATCTCTCATTATCCCAGAACTCGCTCCAAGTGGCCAGGTTTGTTACCCAAGGGATCTAACTGCCTGTCTCCACCCCCTCACTCCTGGAATTGTAAGTGTTCCACCACACACATTTTTTTCCTTTATTTTTTATTTCTTCAAGTTACATCCAATTGCAGTCCCCTCCCTATTCCCCCCTCCAGTCCCACCCTCCCACCCTCAACCCCCCATCCTCTTTCCTTTTTTTTTTTCTTTTAAGTTTAAGGTATATCTTATTTCCCCCTACAGTTTCCCCTTTCAGTCCAACAAATAGCTCTTTCTCTTATAATAATAAATACAAAACAAAACAACAGAGGTAATTAGGATCCAGAAATAGACCCACACACTTATGGCCACCTAATTTTTAACAAAGAAGCCAAAACGGCACAATGGAAGAAGGACAGCATCTTCAACAAATTGTGCTGGTCCAACTGGATGTCCACTTGTATAAGAATGAAATTAGACCCATACTTATCACCTTGTACATTTTTTTTTAAACATTCGGGCTTGGCATCAAACTTAGATCATCCTCTTGCTTACAAGACAAGCAATGCATGAGCTTAGATATGTCTCTGGAAACTTCTTCCCAATTATTTAAAAATGTTTGATGAGTTAAGAAAGCAGAATTGATTTGTTCTTAATGCTACGAGTGCCCTTCTCTGATGTCACAGACAAGGTAATGTCCCAAAGAAGGATTGTGATCTGTTTGGCTTGGTCATTAGACAATGTCCAGATTGTCACAATGTGGTCATTATCAAGTAAACACTCCCCATTCATTACCAGCTTTGAGAACCATCCTGCAAATAAGTTTGAAAGTATTGTTTAAAGTCATCAGACTGATGGAACTCTCAACAAAAATGACAATTTACTGACCAAAGATGAGACTTGAGAGATGATGAAGAAAGGGGGTGAGAGAGGAAAGGAGAATGAAGGCAAGTATAGTCTTTAAAATTTGCATCATGAAATCTGTCAAGTTAAAAACAATAAATAAAAACATACCTCTAAACTATTTTAAGAATCAAAATACCAGTGCTGTGAAATGCTCGCAAAGGAGAATGGAGAAAAAAAATCCAGGATAGGAAGAAGAAAGCCTTAATCTCCCACACAGAGGAATTAATATATACTGCCTTAAGTCAACAAATGGAGAAACAAAGAATCAGTTTTGGGGGGGAAAAGGCCTGAGACACTCTTTAATTATGAATTATTCTACAACACTTAGTTTTTTGGACATGGATGGGAATTAAAATACACTGGTTTAAACTTACCTGCATCCGAGTCACTTGGAACTGACAGAAAAGAATTAAATCAAGTTGTATGGCAGTACTTCTTCTCTCATCTCTGGCATGTTAAGCTAGTTGGGAGCAACTTAAATACAATGCAGTAACACATGTGAAAATGAATTGAATATTCTTTCCATTTAGTTAATTTAGTTTCTACTGAAGAACAGCCTCTAAATTAACTTCCAAATTTCAAACACACTTTAACTGAAATAATTGACTAACCCCTAATATGGTAAATGATTTTACTGAGCAGAATTATTACAATTGTATAATATCTAGGTTGTTGACTTTAGAATAAGGGAAAGTAAACGTTGGGAAAGGAAGAACATACAGTAAGTATTGAAAAGGCTGCTCTGAGCCTCCACTCCACCCTATACAATGGTACCTGTGAAGGACAGGGCTTTCCATTCTCTCCCTTTAGCAAGAGTGGAATTCCATTTCTACAATAGAACTTTTCCTTTGTTCTTAACTCATATGCTTTCCCTAAAAGCACCTTTATCATGGAAACTTCATTTACTGAAAACAGTGCTCTATATTCAAGAGCGTATCAGTCTGTACTGAGAAGGGAGATATCTGCCACGCTGTGCATTTGAATGACCTTTAGAGCCTTATTTGCTGGTGTAGAGGAGATAACACTTAATAAAGCCAAAGCCCTCTCAATTGTTTAACTTTTTGAAATCAGAATGTCACAGCTTTGAAGTATTTGAAATAAAAACTTGCTTTCCTGGTAATGTGGAAGCTTCAACTTGACTCTGCTTTTAAAGCTTTAAAAAAAATTCCAAAGACTTTCATTTGGGTATAGAATTTCTAGCGTTTTACTAATATGAATTGCAGAGAGAAATAATCATTTTTATTACTGCAATATGAACTTTTGGCAGGTTCTTTGGAAAATCTTCATTGAATATGTTTCTGTGTTCTTTAGTGTTAGCCAGAACATAGGTCGATAATATTTTTGAGTTTAAAGCTTATCTTAGTTTTAAGAAATAAATGAAGTAAAGTTAAATTTGATTTTTTTAATTTTATGGTTTTTTTATTACTTCAAGTTACATCTCCATCACAATGCCCTCTTTCCACCCATCTTGGTCTCATCCTCCCACCCTTTACCCCCTCTCTCTCCTATCCTACTCCTCCTCCTGAGTGCGGTGTTCCTACATATCAGTCCCCCACCCCATTTCAGCAGTCATATGAAGGCTAAGAGCTTCCTCATATAACTGGGGCCCTACATGGCAGCACCAGTAAAATTTGATATATTTAAACATCATATCTAAGGTGTTATCAAAATTAGAATTCGTATATAGTTTGTAATGCAGAAATTTAATATAAAAAATTTCCATATGCACAGGTCAGTTCTTTCAGTCAAACCACTGGAAACTGACTTGAAGTTTCAGATCAAAACTGTCCAGTGACACCCATCCCTGTCAACCAGGAAGGAGATACACACACACTCTTAGAATTAAATACCTGCTCCAGATAGTGCTCCCCCGCCCCCCACACCGGCAACTACAGCTTACCTGTGTACTAGTGACGGGGCTTCTTCTCTATGTACATTTGACAAAGCCCTCCCTAGTACCTCAGTTGAAACAAATGAGCTTTTCCCCCCTCTTTTCAGTACTCATTCGTTGACCCACTTTCTTTTCCAATGTGTGCCTGTTATACTCTAAGCACTTGCCACCTTGTTGGACTGTGTGGGGGAACAAACCTTAAACTGTAGTCAAGAGTGAAGTGAGGGGCACTCATGCTAATTAAGCACAGAACCCCAGTTCTCAGCTGTACCGCTAAACTCAGCCCTTTTATTGCTTGCAGGGCCAAAAGCCTACCCAGAGCCCAGTCCCTCCAGGTTGGATCTCGACAGCTTTCTGGCAGACGTTGCCATTCTCCCGGACTCGCCATTTGGCTGTTAGTCTGCTATTAGTCCCCGTCTTGATCACGGAGGCACACTCTGAATATCTTTGATTTCTTGGATGTGCTAATTTCCCATTCTGTCCATCTGAGCGACAGGCAATTAAACCAGCTTCCACCTGATGGGCATCTCGCCCTTTGCCTCCTTCCCACAGCCTTTGCTTCAAATCAAATTCCTTTCATCTCTTTCCTAGGCAAAATTTAATCCTAAACACTCTTGCTAACTTGTTTCTTTTATTCCAATGGATGCCAACCCTCCAGTTCCACTAAAAAAAAAAAAAGAAACTTTGTACAATCCACATTGAGAATACTAAAATCCTAGTATGAAATTTTTTAATAATGTTCAAGTGAATATATTGATTGCACTAAACCCCCACTGGTGTTCATAGTAGAGCATTACCAGCACCTCGGGAGCCACCCACAAGACCACTTCTAATCACCTTCTCCTACAGTTCTCCAGACTCCTACAGGCCTGACTGCTAACAACACACAGCCATTTTCCTGATTCTTGTAACACATGCAAAATTATACACATTATACACATTCTTTACCTTCCATTATGTTCAGCATCAAATCTGAGGGATCTGTTGATTTTTATTTTTTGCATGTGAGTACAGGCCATTTAATTCTATTAATATGCAAGATTTGATTGGCAAAGTGTGGCACAATTTATCTACCAGAATACTGGTCAGTACTTGGCTTGTTTCCATCCTGGCTTGTTAGGAAAAACAAAAAACAAAAAACGCTGCTACTAGCAGTGAAATCCAAAATTCTGATAAATCCGTACATTACTGTATGTTGGGTAATGATTAGATGTGATTATTTTTCATGGGCTGCCTATATACTTAATTGCTGATGCCAAAAAGTTATCCTGAGTGGTTGTTCCAAATATTCATATGAGTCAAATATATGGATTCCCATCTGTGTGCAAATACTTAGTCTCATCGGAATTTTAGATGGTAGCCGCCATCAGCATATAACAGTTCCAACTGATCCTCTCTTTTGGCAACTTTTACCATTTGAGGGTCACACCTATTGAGTCTGTAAGTGACACAGAGTGTCACAGAGTCAGAACCAGGGAATATATTTGTATATGCACTGGTCTCCCCCCTTTTCCTACACAGTCGTCCATATTCAGTCACATGGGATCTACTGTGATGGCCTAACCCAATTCTAGCCACTTCCCAATATCCCACCTTCTAAACCCTATAGTTGGATTAAGTTTCTACCCTTTCAGTACCTCACAACACCAATCAAATTTCAGCATGAGTTTTGGAGAGGATGAACACAGTGGAACCACAACACACTCCTCTCTACAAGCATCCAGATGATTTCAGGACTGAGCTGGATAAGAAGTGCTCATTGGATCAGGGTGTGGATCCTCACACTATTTCTAAATAGGAATCGGTGATAAAAGGACTGAGAGGTTTTGCTGTAAATTTTTAGAGATGACAGAACAATAGGATGGTTCTAATGTTTAAAACGTGGGGATGAAAAGAATGGATGGACACAATAAATTTGAACTTACTGAAACAAAAAGCAAAGTCTGCATCTGCTTGAATATGGTGTGTGTGCACAAGTGCTTAAACATGCATTTTAAAGTAGTCTAGGATCACACATCCATGTAACGGTTACCCATGTATCACATGCCTCCATGTTATATTTTATACATGTGTATGTAGCATTCCATGCATTTACATGTAGAATGATACATATTGACTGTGGTACATGGTGACATAATTTTGTTATTCACACTATTTTTCAGTTTTTTTCCTGATTTTTTTCTAAAATTGGGATATATTTTGTTTAAATCTTGGGGGAGGGCAAAACAAATTCTTTTTAAATGGCATATTAGTTCAAATAGACAGTAAGAACTGTTACATCAACACTCCATAAACTATGTAACTCTTGAATGAGAGCAAGGTTTGCAAATCCAGCAGTTGTTATGCCAAAGATTAAGACACCAGAGCAGCGGTGCCTGTGAGGGCCGATTTCTGAGTCACAGAAGCAACTCCTGTCTGTCCTTAAATGTGGAAGGCACAAACATTGTCCCTTTGGTCTCATAAGGGAAGTAACTCATCCTTGAGAGCTCAGTTCTCAGGAACCAACAGTCTCCCAAAAGTTTCAGCTCTTGATATTGCCATATTTAAATTGTATGATTCGAACATGTGTCTTTGAGAGGAACATAAACACTGAAAGCGTCACAGTGAATTAGGAAATCTATGAGAAACCAAATTCCTCAAGTGTACTCATTGAGTCTGTAGGATATCATTATGTTCAAAGATACAATTTTAACATTAGGGAGATCCAATGTTTTGTTGCCCCTTATTGGAAGAGTAAGTCACGATCACAGTTTGGTTCCGTTTATTAAGTGATGGCTATTCAGTGATATACATGCATGCACACTTCCAGGGCTTTCATAGCGTTTCCCATAAAGAGATTAGGACTTTCTCCAGACCTCAAATCCTGTCATTGTTGTCTGATCTCAGCACTGCAACACTCGTCTCAAGAAACGGTTAGTGCTCCTTGTCTGGGTTCATTCTGTTTGTCTCTGTCCCTAATAGTCTCTCATAATATCTCTCTCTCTCTCTCTCTCTCTCTCTCTCTCTCTCTCTCTCTCTCTCTCTCTCTCTCTCTGCCTACCTGTCTCTCTGTCTGTCTCTGTTGAACCCTGTCTCTGTGTGTGTGTCTGTCTGTCTATCTCGGTTGGTCCCTGTCTCTGTCTGTCTGTCTCTGTGTCCATCTGTCTCTGTTGTTCTCTCTCTCTCTGTCTCTATCTCAGACTCTCTCTGTCTCTGTCTCTCCATCTCTGTATGTCCTCCTCTCTCTCTCTGCCTTTGTCTGTTTCTCTCTCTCTCTCCTCTCATTCTTCTCTTTTCCTCTCTCTGTATGTATGTGTACACACATGCATGTGAACATGCTTATGGGTGAGGTGGGGAAGTGAAATTAGTCCTTTCTTACAGTTGTTACTTCTTCATTGCCTATCGCTTACAGCATTTTGTGTCCTCTAAAAGTTTGCATGTGTTCAGATCTTTATTGTTTTTTGACATTTCAAAGTAGACTTTTAAAGCCTGATTAATCTATGTGTTTTTGCTTCTGCCTTTTATTTAGATTTTTTTTTCTTCACATGTCCAGACATATAAACTATGTCTTCCCTTCAGTTTACATTCCACCTTTGGGCTAATTGTTTAATGTTAACATACATTTTATTTGTGATTAATTTGTTTTCAGTTATTTCTTTTAACATTAACAGAAGGCCTTTAAAGATAGACATAGATGCTGTTGTATCACACACATGATATTAGCTTTATTCTGCATGTGGACATAATGTGCATGCTAGGCCCTTTACTTCTCTTCTCCCCATTACAGTTCCTCTAGCATCTCACACATGGCTGCCTGCCTTTCTACCAGAATTTCCCCTGCTTTGAGTTTGAGGTGTCCCAGGGAAATCTTTAGCATCATGTTGTTACATATGGGTGATGATAGCTGTATTGATTTAATCTGCCAATATTTCTTTATTGCATAGAACTCACACTAAGCAGAAGGCAACTGCAGATAAGAACGATGAAAATTAACTTTACCAAAAGATTGAAAATCAAGCTGATTAATACATTTCAAAACCTTAACAGTAATTACATATGAAATTGCTGATAAAAAATCAACTTTGATTTCATTTTCAAATTCTCTAAAAGAAAAAAATCTGTATAATAAATTTCCTAAAGCCTAACTACTATGCTCAGATAATAATCAATGTTTTTTTTAAAAGATATATGACGACTCTGAGATTCTGTCTCACACCTGTCAGAATGGTTAAGATCAAAAACTCAAATGACAGCACATGCTGGCAAGGTTGTGGAGAAAGGGGAGCACTCCTCCATTGCTGGTGGGAGTGCAGGCTTGTGCAACCACTATGGAAATCACTCTGGTGATATCTTAGAAAACTTAGAATAGCCCTACCTCAAGACCCAGCCATACCACTTCTGGGTATCCACCCAAACAATTCCTCGCCAAACCACAAGGACATATCCTCATCTATGTTCATAGCAACCTTATTTATAATAGCTAGAAACTGGAAACAACCCAGATGTCCCTCAACCAACGAATGGATAAAAATATTGTGGTACATCTACACAATGGAATACTACTCAGCTATCAGAAAGAAGGAAATCATACAATTCATAGCCAAATGGACGGAACTAGAAAAGCTCATCCTGAAGAACTAACCCAGACTCAGAAAGATGTATATGGCATCTACTCACTTATAATTGGATTTTAGCCATATAGTACAGAATAACTATCCTATAACCAATATGTCAAAAGAATCAGGAATATAGACTTTGTTACCTATTAATGGGACAATTTGCCCTAGGAGTGCTACCATGTTGGCCCCCAGTGCAAGAGGAAGCTCTTAGCCCGCCTATGACGGTTAAGTTGAGAGGGGATGATATTAGGGACACTCCACATCAGAGGAGTGGGAAGGGTGGAAGAGGGAGGAGAAGGTGAGAGGGTGGAACCTCGAGGCATAGAATGAGGGCACTGTGATGGAGATGTAACTTGAAGTAATAAATAAATAAACAACAACAACAACAAATCAACAAACTAGCAAAACAGAAAAAAGAGATATATATATATTTAATTTTTCTTCTCATTCCTTTTTTAATTTATTTTTTATTTCTTCAAGTTACATCTCAATCACAATCCCCTCCCTACTCCAGCCTCCATCCCCCCTCCCACCCTCCTCCCCCTCAACCCCCCATCCTCTTCCCTTTTTGTTTTTTTAAGTTTAAGGTATTTCTTTTTCCCCCCAACAGCTCCCCCTTTCAGTCCAACAAATGGTGTTTTCTCTTATAACTATAAATACAATACAAAACCACAGAAATAAATAGGCCACAATTATGAGTTATATGGCTTAGCATACATTCCCAATGTCCAGTTCATATGTATTTGGCACCTGACTTTAACATTTTAAACTTACAATTTAGGGCTTAAAGTGTAGGACGCACTGGTTCATAGATCAATCTGAAAGAGATAAAGCAACTCTTGATGAAGGGCTCAGCAAATGTGACCTTTTCTTCAAGAGAGAGGTCAGCAGATCAGCTATTCTCTTTATGAGTTAGGCCTTGTGTTTCCTAGATACCACCACCACCACCAACAACAACAACAACAGCAACACAAAAACCAGAGTCAGTCAAGGATTAAATACTAATAAGAAGAGTTGAGTCAACCAGGAATTAAAGATGTGACTGGATAAAGATGTTCCACCTCCCTCACAGTTCCAAGATATTTATGCTTCCTCTGAATCTCAAGTCTCTATTAATCAAATGAAAATCATCATTATTTATATGGCCAGGGATGACCTGTAATTGCAGTTATTATCATATAAAATGCATCAAAACCCCTGATGTCCAGTATGCTGCTGTTACATCTGTATTAGTATGGCAGCATATCTCTTAGCTATGATTGAATTACGTTAATGAGAACTGCTTGTCTAAAAATTATCTCCATTGATGATAATAATATTTACTCATTCATGTCACTTAAGAAAAGCACTCATTTTTTCCTTGGAGTAAAAGTGTCAAACAAATACATTTTCCATCTTGTTTAACAAAGTCAGAAATTATGAGAAAAATAAAAGAGAAAAATTGTCCCCAGGAGGTTTTGCTTGCAAGTATTTCCAACTAACATTTAGAAACAAGTAAATTTCATATAATTTATCAATATTCTTTGTAAAGGACCTGTGGTGTTACCCCAGACAAAATAATACATAATGCTTATCAAAACTTAATGCTTTCAAATGCATATCTTTTTCTTTCACTGTTCCTTGAGTACACAAGCTGAATCTCCTCAGTAACTTCTTACTTGCTTTTAACTCAGAGGTAAATACTTTCTTTTATTCTTTTGGTACTTATTCTGAACGTAGTCCCCATAAAGATAATGTGTGGTAACATTTTCTTTACCAGAACAATGAAACAATTTAACTCAAGCCATTTCTTCAAATCCCAGCTATATTATGTTAATTAGCATTTTGTCCTTATTTTCCAATTACAAATCATGCTAAATATTGAATATCTCTACTATGAAAATCTTAGCTCTCATGTTTTCTTCTCCTATCTCATACCACCCTAATGTAATCTCTCCTATATTGGAAAATATAGATTTTTGTTTGTCCTTGGTCTCATTGTTTATCTCTAATACCCTCATAGTGTCTATTCTTGAAAGAGATCCCTCCCAGGTTTCCTTCCTGTGGTTATTGAGTCCATTAAAAGGCAAGTTACTAACCATGTAAGAGCACATAGCTTCCCTGTGCACACTCCAGAGTTAGCAATACCCTAGGTGTACAGACCTTTGATTGTTTGTTTTTTTGTGTGGTTTTTGCTTCTGAATCTTCATACCTCTAACATAGCCCACTTCTTTTAGTAAACCATGTAGTATATTTTAAAGTATTTTTGAGATAGCCCATAATATACTCTCATATGTGTTGTACAGAAAGACATTCTCAGTACATCTGGTCTAGTCTGTCAACAGAAGCACAGTTTATAGGACATGCTGCTAATATCAAATGCTTAGTCACTGTGTCACTGCCATTCACACCAACCTGTAGAGATAATCTTCACTAGCTGCAGCCCTGGTGTATGCCCTACCACTTTACTTCATCATGGAGAATCTATAAAGACTAAGGATTATGGGAGTCAAGCACTAGGGATAAGGCTAGAAATAGAACAGAGAGAAGGATAAATTTCAAACTTGTCAGGCTGACTAGTTGTTCTGATTCAGTAGTTACATTTCCCTTTGTCGTGTACATTATTATTTCATCTTGCTATGATAATCATTGCTATTAAATACAGAGTCATCTATGATTTCATAAGAAGATGCCCATTCATTCAATTGGGTGCATTTTTCTCATAATGACTCCTTTTTTCATACTAGTTTAAGTGCAAAAGATAAACTAGTACACATAGGTTATATTTTAAGTCCTATGGAGAAATTGTTTTATAGATCATAATGAAAGCTACAGTAGTAACGATATCACGATTTTAAACACTAAGAATGCATTAGGTGTCAAACCCTGTTCTTTTTTCTATATATCAAATTATGTAGTCATCACAACAGCCTCAGTGGTAAGGACAACTCCTATCTTTATTTTATAAATAAGCAAATAATCCCAGAGATGCTTAGGTTACGCTCCCAAATTCACACAGGTACTGAGTGATGAATGACAAAACAGCAAATACATTTCTATGATATCAGAATACCCAGAAAGAGCATTTGAACAACAACAAAAGGTCAAGTTCCTGCTTTTTAAAGAACATTTAATTCACATGACCATTTATATTCCGTATTTCTGCATTAACTGCAGATGAACTATTAACTATAAAATTGGTTGCTCTAGGGCTCTATTTGCACTTTTAATAGAAGATATAGCAGAAGGACATAAGGCCGAAGTTAAGCTTGATAGAATTTCCAAGAGATGTGAAGGACCAGAAAAGTGGAATAAATCCTTATGCCCTATATAGCATTAAAGAATTAATTAAATATATTAAGGAAAATGTAGTGTCAATTTGCTCTAATTGAGAAAAATTTGAGAGATATTATCGAAATCAGGTCTAAATGAAGAAAGCATGGTCTGCATAATTTGCAGGAGACTTGTTTTGCCACCAAGGACCCCTTGTTAATGAGCTCAGACTTAGTTAGTATCCCTGGAAGGAGGGTAGAGAAAATGAATCTACAGTTGATTGATTAATGAGTGCTGTCTGAATATAGACTGCTCTGTGGTGCTCTAGAGCACATAGAAATTTTCCTCTCACATCCATTTGTTGAATAGAAATTAATAATCAACTTTACCCTGTCACCTTCTTCCAGCCACAACTTGCCGTTGTTGTGTCAATTCTCTGGACAAGACAAAAAGGATAACTGTCCAAAGATGAGATGAGTTATAAGTTTTTAGATGATTATTCATTTCCTTTAATAGATCTCCCAAATACGAGAATCATTCTGAATTTTTTTCCTTTTTTTTTAAATACTTTATTTTTTTTCTTCAAGTTACATCTCAGTCACAAACCCTTCCCTATTCCCCCTTCCTATCCCGCCCTTCCACCCTCTTCCCCCCAGCAGTTTCACCTTTCAGTCCAACAGATGATTCCTTCTCTTATAACAGTAAATACTATACAAAACAACAGATATAAATATGCCACATTTATGAGAGTTAAATGGCCCAGTATACCTTCCCAATGTCCAGTTTATACATATTTGGCCCCTGACTTTAACATTCTACTATCTAACCATCTCCATGTGTTTAAAGGTCTACATCTGACTCAACATTCATACTAACTTGCAACACAATTTTAAAAGTATCTTCTTAGATCTATAACACCCTCTTGATTCCTAAACAACTCAAAATTTAACTATGAGACTCTAGCTGTCTATTCTTCAACCACCTCAGAGACCTGAGAGGGATAAATATATCTGATTATATAGGAAGTGCAGGGCCTGCAGCTTCCAAAACTAAGAAATGACATACCAGTGACTGCCTGGACAGTTCCCATTTTCTCTCCATACATTCCTGCATCAGTCTTCAGCCTTTGGGTCCTGTTTCTCTGACAGACATTTGTTGTAGAGCAGGGATTATGAAGGACTTAACTACCCTGTCTTGGCAGAGCTAGGCTGTCAACTTCCCTGCCACCAAGTTTTGTCCTTTTTGGACAGCAGTCTGTCTGCAGTTGAAGCAAGGAGTTATTTCATGCCAAGAGATAGGCTTGCCATTAATTCAACCATCTCACACTGGAGATTCTTCCATGTTTATCTTCTACTTGGAGTAGAATAGGGGGTGCTGTCAGGCGCTGATATGTCTCAATATCAAAAAAAGAAAATCTTAATTTAAGATAACATATTTGAATGCCATATTCTGCAGATCTCTTGGGGTTTTTGAAGATGCCCTATCCATCTCTTGTATTTAGATAAGCAAATGTTGCTTGTCTCTTAACAACTTGATTACTGAGTAGTTTAGAGAATATCTGTGATAGATTGTCATAGTAGTTAACAAAGTGACATGTTTCATGACTAGGAGTTTGTTTTACTTAACTATCCTAGACCATTTTAGACAGTTGGTATCAAGAGGCCAGAGCTTCACATTTTATTTTTAAGTATCTCTAGGTATGATACCATTAGGAAGCGTTACCTTCAATTTTGTATCAATATACAAAGATCTATTCAATTGTGGTTAAATATACTCTTAATTATGTATCAATATACAAAGATCAATGCCTATGTAGCCCAATACAATCTTAATATTACGTCCATATACAAGGGTCAATACCATTGTGGCCAACTATAATCTTAATTTTGTATCAATATACAAAGATCAATACTGATGTAGTCCAATACAATCTTATTTTTGCACAATAAACAATGGTCAATACCACTTTAGCCAAATAACTTACTAATTTTGTGTCAATATACAAAGGTATAAGGGCTTATTCAATAATCTGCCCCTTCTTCTTAGACCTTCCTGTGCTATGTCTATGTCTCATTTTTCTCAAGCCCATGCACTCCTACATAGGAGAGGAAGAAGGATACAGAAAAGGAAAAGTAGGAAGTCCCTGGGGCTAACCTCCAAAACCCATTAAACAGGACCATTTATCAGCTTGTAATTTCTTCCTCTAAATATCAGAGTTTTCAGTTATCCTTCAAATAACCAAAAAGAAGGGCGGAGAAACACCCTCCCCACCCTCTGGGCATGGGACGTCGTTCTCTTAAACTGGCTTCCTGCTGATTTGGGTCATATTAAACCTGTTTGGGGCCCTAACCAAAATGGAAAAAATGGTTAAAAATGTTGGTACAATCCTTTTATGTTCAGTCCTTCTGTTCTCAGCTGTTTAGATGACCTAAGGAGTATGTAGGCAGAAGCTGATCTTGCAGGCTTCACTGAGGTTCCGGCCAGGGCATAGTGTAGAGCTCTGAACGGTCCCAGCGACATTGGATTGCTGTGGTTGCAGGCCCCCGATGGAGACAGCTATTGAGGAAGTCTGCCAGGCAGAATCAACTGGGTCACTCGTCCTCCTTGGTGCCTGATTCTGCTCTCTGCTGAGGTTTCCGCTGTCCAGGCGTCCCCGGGCTCCCCGAATGGACGCTTCGATTCTCCTGGAAAGATAAGAACAGAGCCCTGCCCCAATCCCAACCCTGGGACAATTACCCTCTTTTTTTTTTTTTGGGGGGGGGGCTAGGTAATACTTCTCCTGAAGCAAATTTGGCCTTCCGACAACATACAAAGCATTATCTTTCAATCCGGGTTAAAGAAGAAATCATTCTGTCACCTTGGAGCTAAACCAGCTCCAGTGTATATATTTTGAGATCCCAAAGGACAATCTGCCTGCATCAAGAAGGCCTTTTGTAAGTAGCCTCCAAACCTAGGTCCCTCCAAATCCCATGTGTGTGTCTCTGAACTCTAATTATTGGGATCAGAGACCTGTGGTTCCCATCTGAAGGGATCAAAGATGTGTTCCACCACTCCTGAATCGAAGTCTTTCTCTATTTAGAGTTTGCCCTACATCAGGCTGACCCTGAACTCCGAGATCTGCCCGTTTCTGTCTCCAGTGTGCTGGGACCAAGGGTGTACTCTTCTTGAATGGTGGGACCAAGTGTGTGCACCCTCACCACCCCGCTCCGTATGACTCCAGAATACATAAGACCACCAACTCTACGGTGCTCCTCCCCGTCTCCGATGAAGTCAAAGGCATGGGCCAACACCACAATTCTCTTGTATTTTACCATAGCTCCACATCTTCTCAACACCTGGAGGTCTGCAAAACCAGGCCGAACGGCTGTATCCTCTATTCCATTCACAGTGTTTCAGCCCTGCCACCTGCCCTTTTTTTTTTTTTTTTTAGTTAATAAATTTATTTGTTTGTTGTTTCAGGTTACATCCTTATCATATTGTCCTCTTTTCCCGCTTCCCAGCCCCACCCTCCCATGCTCTACCCCCTGACCGTTCCGTCTTGTTCCTCTGGGGTGGAGTGTCCCTGCCTAACAGTCTCTCACCACAGATCAGGAGTCATATGAGGGCCAAAGCCTCTTCATTCACTGGGGGCCTATGAGGCAGTACTGCCAGTGAAAGGTGTCTCCTTGCTATTGGGGGAATACTAAAAAAAGACCAACAAACACAAAAAAAACAAGAATATCAACAAAAAAAGAGAGTAAAAAGAGAAGGGAAAAGGAAAAAGAAAAAAGAAAAAAAGGAGAAGGGAAAAGAAAAAGAAAAAAAAAGTTTATGTCCATGTTCCTTTTGGTGTGTTGGTTGTAGTACAGATATCCTGTACTATATAGCTAAAATCCTACTATAAGTGAATAGATGCCATGTGCATCCTTCTGAGACTGGGTTAGCTCACTCAGGATGAGCTTCTCTAGATCCATCCATTTGGTTGCAAATTGCATGATTTCATTGTTTCTGATAGCTGAGTAATATTCCATTGTATAGATGTACAACAGTTTTATAATCCATTCTTCAGTTGAGGGACACCTGGGTTGTTTCCAATTTCTAGCTATTACAAATAAGGCTGCTATGAACATAGATGAGGAGACTTCCCTATGTCTCCGTGAGAGGTCATTTGGGTGTATACCCAGAAGTGGTTTGGCTGGGTCCTGAGGCAAGGTTATTCCTAGATTTCTAAGATATAGCCAGACAGACCTCCATAGTGGTTGCACAAGCCTGCACTCCCACCAGCAATGGATTAGGGTTCCCCTTTCTCCACACCCTCGCCAGCATGTGCTATTATTTGAGCTCTTTATCTTAGCCATTCTAACAGGTGTTAGATGGAATCTCAGGGTCATCTTGAGTTGCATTTCTCTGATGATTAAGGATGTTGAACATTTCTTCAGGTGTCTCTCAGCCATTAGGGATTCCTCCTTTGTGAATTCTCTATTTAGCTCCATCTCCCATTTTTTGATTGGATTATTTGGTTTCTTGGCATCTAGTTTCTTGAGTTCTTTGTAGATTTTAGATAATAGCCCTCTATCAGATGTGGGGTTGGTGAAGATTTTTTTTCCCAGTCTGTTGGTTGCCGTTTTGTTCGAATGACAGTGTCTTTTGCCTTACAGAAGCTTTTCAGTTTCATGAGGTCCCATTTATTGATTGTTGATCTCAGTTCCGGAGCTGTTGGGTTGGTGTTCTGTTCAGGAAGTTGTCACCTGTGCCAATGAGTTTGAGGGTTTCTCCTACTTTTTCTACTAGTATATTTAGTGTGCCCGGCTTTATGTTAAGGTCTTTGATCCACTTGGATTTAAGTTTGGTGCAAGGTGATAGGTATGGGTCTAATTTCATTCTTTTGCAAGAGGACATCCAGTTGGACCAGCACCATTTGTTGAAGATGCTGTCCTTCTTCAATTGTGTGGTTTTGGCTTCTTTGTCAATGATTAGTTGGCCATAGGTGTGTGGGTCCATGTTTGGATCTTCAATTCCATTCAATTGATCTACTGGTCTGATTCTATACCAGTACCATGCTGTTTTTATTACTATTGCTCTGTAGTACAGCTTGAAATCTGGGATGGTTATATCTGCAGATGTTTTTTTTTTATTGTACAGGATTGATTTAGCTATTCTGGGCTTTTTGTTGTTCCATATGAAGTTGAGAATAGCTTTTTCCAGGTCTATAAAGAATTGTGTTGGTATTTTGATAGGAATTGCATTGAATCTATATATTGCTTTTGGTAGGATAGCCATTTTTATTATGCTGATCTTACCTATCCATGAGCATGGGAGATCTTTCCGTCTTCTAAAGGCCTCTTCCATTTCTTTCTTCAGGGGCTTGAAGTTCTTGTTGTATAGGTCCTTTACTTGCTTGGTTAGAGTTACCCCCAGGTATTTTATGTTGTTTGTGGCTATCATGAAGGGTGTTGTTCCCCTTATTTTTTTCTCAGTCCACTTGTTTGTTGTATATAGAAGGGCTTCTGATTTTTTTTGAGTTAATTTTGTTTCCAGCCACCTTGCTGAAGGTGTTTATCAGCTGTAAGAGTTCTTTGGTGGAGTTTTTGGGGTCGCTTATGTATACTAACATATCATCTGTGAATAGGGATAATTTGACTTCTTCATTTCCAATGTTTATCACTTTGATCTCCTTTAGTTGTCTTATTGCTCTAGCAAGGACTTCAAGTACTATATTGAAGAGATATGGTGAAAGTGGACATCCTTGTCTTGTCCCTGAGTTTAGAGGAAATGCCTCAAGCTTCTCTCCATTTAATTTGATGTTGGCCACTGTCTTGCTGTATGTTGCCTTTATTATTTCTAGGTATGGTCCTTGTATGCCCGTTCTCTCCAGAACTTTTAGCATGAAGGGGTGTTGGATTTTGTCAAATGCTTTTTCTGCATCTAGCGAGATTATCATGTGATTTTTTTCTTTCATCTTGTTTATGTGGTGAATTACATTGATAGACTTTCATATGTTGAACCATCCCTGCATTCCTGGGATGAAGCCTACTTGATCATGGTGTGTGATACTTTTGATGTGTTCTTGAATTCGGTTTGCTAGTATTTTATTAAGTATTTTTGCATCTATGTTCATGAGGGAGATTGGTCTGAAGTCTCTTTCTTTGTTGGGTCTTTGTGTGGTTTAGGAATCAGAATGACAGTGGCCTCATAGAATGAGTTTGGCAGTGTTCTTTCTGTTTCTATATGGTGGAAGAGTTTGAAGAGTAATGGTGTTAGTTCCTCTTTGAAGGTCCGGTAGAATTCCGTGCTAAAGCCATCTGGCCCTGGGCTTTTTTTTGGTTGGGAGATTATTAATGACTGTTTCTATTTCCTTGGGTGTTATTGGGATGTTTAAGCTGTTAATCTGATTTTGATTTAGTTTTGGTAGGTGGAATTTATCGAGGAAATTGTCCATTTCGCTTAGGTTTTCAAATTTAGTGGAATATAGATTTTTAAAGTAATGCCCGAATATTTTCTGGATCTCCTCAATGTCTGTTGTTATTTCTCCCTTTTCATTTCTGATTTTGTTGATTTGGGTTCTTTCCCTTTGCCTTTTAGTTAATTTGGCTAGGGGTCTGTCTATTTTGTTGATTTTCTCAAAGAACCAACTCTTGGTTTCATTGATTCTTTGTATAGTTCTTTTTGATTCTAAGTTGTTGATTTCAGCCCTAAGTTTGATGATTTCCTGCCTTCTGCTGTTCTTGGGAGTGTTTGCTTCTTTTTTTTCCAATTCATCCAGCTTAGCTGTTAGTTCACTACTATGAGCTGTCACAATTTTCTTTTTGAAAGCACTTAGTGCTATAAGCTTTCCTTGTAGCACAGCTTTCAGTGTATCCCATAGGTTTGGGTATGTTGTGTCTTCATTGTCGTTGGATTTTAAGAAGTCTTTGATTTCCTTCCTTATTTCTTCCCTGACCCAGTGGTCATCCAGTAAGGAGCTGTTCAATTTCCATGTGTGTGTAGGCTTTCTGTTGATTCTTTTGCTGTTGAAGACCAGCTTTATTCCGTGGTGGTCTGATAAGATACAAGGTGTTATTTCAATTTTCTTGTATCTATTGAGACTATCTTTGTGTCCAACTATGTGGTTGATTTTGGAGAAGGTTCCGTGGGGTGCTGAGAAAAAGGTGTATTCCTTTGTGTTTGGGTGAAACGTTCTGTAGATATCTGTTAGGTCCATTTGTTTCATGATCTCTGTTAGACTCAATATTTCTCTGTTTGTCTTCTGTCTTGATGATCTGTCCATTGTTGTGAGTGGGGTGTTGAAGTCTCCCACTACTAATGTGTTGTGGTCGACATGCGCTTTAAGTCTTAGAAGTGTTTCTTTTACGAAAGTAGGTGCCTTTGTAATTGGGGCATAGATGTTCAGTATTGAGATTTCCTCTTGATGAATATTCCTTTAATGAGTATATAGTGCCCTTCTTTGTCTTTCTTCATTAACTTCAGTTGGAAGTCTGTTTTGTTTGATATTAGGATGGCTACTCCAGCTTGCTTCCTGGGTCCATTTGCTTGGAAAACCTTTTCCCAGCCCTTTACTCTGAGGTAGTGGCTATCTTTGGTAGTGAGATGTGTCTCTTGTATACAGCAAAAGGAAGGGTCTTGCTTGTGGATCCACTCTGTAAACCTGTGTCTTTTTATTGGGGAGTTGAGTCCATTGATGTTGATGGATATTAGTGACCTGGGGTTCTTATTTCCCATTAGTTTGCTATAGGTGGTGGTCCTGTGCCTCTTTTGGTTTAGTTGCTGAGGGGTTTTCTATTCCCTTTGTTTTCTTGGGTGGAGTTTTCTTCTCTGGGTTGGAATTTTCCTTCTAGGATTTTCTGTAGGGCTAGGTTTGTGGGTAGATATTGTTTAAATATGATTTTGTCATGGAATATCTTGTTTTCTCCATCTATGTTGATAGAGAGTTTTGCTGGGTAAAGTAGTCTAGCTGGGCACCTATTATCTCTCAGGACTTGTAGGATATCTGTCCAGGCCCTTCTAGCTTTTAAAGTTTCTGAGGAGAAGTCAGGTGTAATTCTGATGGGTCTGCCATTGTATGTGACTTGACCTTTTTCTCTTACAGCTTTTAATATTCTTTCTTTGTTCTGTACATTTGGGGTTTCAATTATTATGTGGCGAGAGGAGTTTCTTTTCTGATCTAATCTGTTTGGTGTTCTGTAAGCCTCTTGGATTTTTATTGGCATCTCTTTTTTCAGGTTTGGGAAGTTTTCCTCTATGATTTTGTTGAAGATATTTCCTGGACCTTGGAGTCGGGAGTCCTCTCTTTCCTCTATACCTATAATTCTTAGGTTCCGTCTTTTCATTGAGTCCTTGATTTCTTGGATGTTGTGGGTGAGAGATTTTTTAGCCTTCTCATTTTCTTTGGATGTTGTACTGATTTCTTCCATCGAATCTTCCATGCCTGAGATCCTGTCTTCCATCTCTTGCATCCTATTGTTGATACTCACATCCGTAGTTCCTGTTCTCATCCCTTGATTCTCCACTTCCTCTTTTAACTCTGTGTTTTCTTTATTGTTTCTATTTCTATTTTCATGTCTTGTATGGTTTTGTTCGTTTTGTACATTTCCTTCTCCAGCTTGCTTGTTTTTTGTCTGAAAATCTTTCATTGCTTTGTCCTTTTCCTATTCAAGCTCTGTCACCTTGGCTTGGAGTTCTTTAATGGTGTTGTTCGTTGTTTTGACTTGTAAAATTGTGGCTTCTTTGAATTCCTTCATAGATTTAAGTTCTTCTTGAAGGGACTCTATCACTTTCCATAATGCAGAATTGTCATTGTTTTCATGTGTTTCTGTTGGTGTGAGGTCATCCGAATTGGATGAGCTAGGATAGTTCTGCGTTGTTGGAGTCATATTTCCTTGATTTCTATTTTTTTTTTTTGACCTTTGGCCATTGGATGCGTTTAGCTGTCTGTTCTTGTCGTTTTTTGTGCTCGGATCCACAGGGGATGCTTTGGTGCAGGGGACAAGTTACTTGGCTATCTGTCGTTGCTTACAGGGGGATCTCAGGATCCCTGTGGTTTTAATCGCCTGAAGCAATGTGAGCTGGTGCAGCCTATTCCCAGGTTGTGAGTAATGGACCAGGATTGTTTCACTGCTCCCAATTCAGACTTCTCTATGTTGCACACTGTGTTATCAGCCTGTAATGGTTCTGATGGCATAGACCTGTTTGCCCAGGCACAGATTCTGTGGGCTTTGTTTGTCATCACGGAGGCTGACAGGGTCTGGCTCCACACCTAACATGTCTGGATTTTCCAGAATACAGCTCTGGTCCCTTGACTTCTGATTTCTCACTAGGCTTCTCACCACAGGCCTGACCACTGTGCCTGGTTCCCTCCCTGTCTGCCCAGCCGTGGGTGCTTGGGGCCCCGTTCCCTCCCACCACCTGAGCGGGTCTCCCTCCCTAGCTGCTCGGCCGTGGGTGCACGGATCCCCGGATCCTCCCGCTGCCTGAGTGGGCTTCCCTCTCCAGCAGCTCAGCTGTGGGTGCGCGGATCCCTGGCCCCACCCGCCGCCTGTGCCGGGCTCCCTCCCCAGTTCCCCTGCCATGGGTGCACGGGGATTCGGCCCCTCCCACCCGTCTGAGCTTTCTTCCCACCCTGATTTTTTTGCCTGCCGGCTTCCCGCTCTCTCGGAACCTCTGCATCTTGAGCGGCTGTGGACCACCCGCTGAGCGCCCTGTTTCTTCCTTGCTAAGACTTCCACTATCCCGCAAAGTTTCTTAAGTGGCTATAAGGTCTTCCTGAGGTGTGGGGAGCCCAGTAGGCTAGTGATCGATCGCCAAGTGGCCTCTGATTCTGCCTGCTGTGAGTTGGGGTCGATCTTACCAGGCGCCTCTCCAAATGGGAGTTCCCGAATCCCGGATTTAGTGGCTTCCGTGTCTGCGAGAGATGGGGGGAGAGCCTTACCCTGGGACTTTTAGCAGTCCCTTGGGAGCTGTGAATGTTCCCGGGGGGGTCTAGCCCCTCCGGTTTTTGCACAGTGTCCAATAACTCTGTGTTTTTTATGGCTCTTTTTTCCCGTGTTCAAAATGCGTCAGTGTAGGTCGCCACCATCTTGGCCCCCCCCGCATTCTGAATTTTTAAGAAAAAAAATCACCTGATATTTTAATAGCTTTAAATTATATCAGGAAATTCTTTTGAATAAGGGAAACAAATATTTTGGATAGTCAAGCATTTATCTTCAGCTCTTGAGCAGCAACAAACAGAAATGTCACTTAAGAAATAATTTTCTCTGGGGTGATAACACACATTTTAACCACAGTGGACAAACTGAAAAGCCTGGATGCTATTAAAATTTTCCCCAGCTTGAAAGATACATACGGCATATATTCACTTATAACTGGATTTTAGTCATATAGTACAGAATAACCATCCTACAATCAACAGAGCCAAAAGAACAGGAACAGGGACTTGGTTACCTGTTAGTGGGACACTCCACCCTAGTGAAACTGCCAATTATGCCTTTGTGCAAGAGGGAACTCTTAGACTTCATGTGACTAACAAACTGAGGGGGGCTGATGCACGGAGGCACCCCACACCAGAGGGATGGAATGAGTGGGAGAGGGGGTAGAGCGTGGGAAGGGTGGCACCAGGAGGGGCACCATGGAGGGAGGGGAGGTAATGGAGATGTAACTTGAAGTAATAAATATATATTATAAATAAATAAATAAATAAATAAATAAGAAATGGAAGTGGATAAGGTCATGTAATAAAACACAAGCCAAATAAGAATGTTACCTTTCCTATGTTGGCTGTGTTTTGAAAAGTCCTTTTACTTTATATATGCATGTTGTGCTTATTTTTAAGAAGTAGTAGTTAGCACTTTACCATTTAATTCTAATAATAATCCATAAATAGTTGGTGATCTTATCTTGTTTTGCATACAGATAACTTCAACAAAGATATTAAATAACTTCTCCAAAGTTCCACAGTAGCAATTGGCACAACGAAGGTTAGAGTCTAGGCTCCCAAATACAAGCACGCTCTCTTCCTCCTTGCACGTGTGCAATATTGCATGCTAAAAACAAAGCCTTAAATAGAAGAACAGTACTCATCACTAATATCCCAAGAACCCAAATCATCAAACTACCTGCAAAAGATAAATACATATACACCTATATGTACATGCACTTTAGTATAATGAGAAACAAATGAAATAAAGCTAATATTTTGCATCCAAAACAAAAAAAAATTCCCCAGCTGGGTGTGGTGGTGCACCCGTTTAATCCCAGCATTCAGGAAGGCAGGGGGAGGCAGATCTCTGTGAGTTTGAAGACAGCCTGTCTACAAATCGAGTACAAGACAACTAGGGCTTTTACATGGAGAGACCCTGTTTTGAAAAAAAAAAAAAAAAAACCAACCAATCAAACAAAAACCAAAAGCCCAACTTCAGTTTTACAGACAAGTTGTAAGGATTGTTTCAAGGAAGTTTTTGAAGTCTAACATTGTCATTGAAGCAAGAATCTCTGCCTGTCTTATCACTTGTAAGTCAAATTTCAGTTTCCATGTGTAAGAAATTCTGAGGTAATTAACTTATATAAATGCTTATCACTGTTCAATTATATGCTAAATTTATTCTACCAGGGCCAGAATTTTTCAGAATGGATAGAATGACCTTTGTGTAATACAGTTGCTGAACTTTAAAATTTGTCTTTTTGCACTCTACTAGCCACAACCAACACCAATAAATTAAAATCCCTTGGATCTAATGTGTATTTTTCTGATCTGATGAAATTCAGTTATCGCTGAAATTATTTGAATGCCAATAACAACACTTGTAGTTATAGAATAGCAGAATCTCAGAATGGACATACACATTTTTCTTTTTTACTTTTAAAATTATTTTTATTTTTAATATTAAGCAGCTTTATTTACAGTCCTTGATTACTGCTAAAAGTGTTTCTTCAACTGTCAATGTCAAAGTAAAACAAACCAAATTCACATGCTACAGTTGAATTCCCTTCCTCTTTTCCAAAAACATCTACCAAGTGGCTACTAAGTCACTACTAAACCATTAAAACAGACAATTTTCCAAAAATCCAGTAAAATCCAGAAATGGAGATCTACCCATACTGCAGTTATCACCCTAAACACTTCTGTTTAAAACAAAACAACAACAACAAAAGAGCGAGGGTAAGAAACCCAAAGTCAACAAGTAAAGAGAGAATACTTTGAAAATAATTCAGAAAATTGGGGCAAGAACCATGGTGCTGTACATAGGTTAAAAAAAAAAAACATTATTTTGAAGAATCTATTAAGTTCTTTCCTGTTCCAGCAGAGGAAATCAAAATACACGAGACTGGAATTAACGTTAAAATTGTCCTTTACCACAGGAAGTGGGAGCGCAAAGGGAGGAAGTGGAGAAATTGGGACAGAGAAGTTCTGACTCAGAATTCACCTCTCAGGAAGAGAGATCAATGTAATTCTTTTCAGCCAGGATCATGAAATTCTACATTTACCTCAAAACCAATGGCCTATGCACATCACCTAGAAATACCTAGTTGCTGGGCTTCTGATACTAAAACTATGTTTTGATTAGTATAAATTTCTTTTCTGAAAATCAGTAGATAAGAATGACACTGGGCCATCTAGGCAGTTACAGAGTAGAAGGTCTCCAAAGAGAATTGACTGAACAGAGATTTGGGTTGAAGGATGTGGTTGGGTCATGTACAGTGATGAGATCAGGCTTCCAGTAGGGTTTAGATGAGGGTTTGACTGTCTCCAGGGGGTAGGAGTAGTAAGTAGGGAGCTCCAACAGAACTCAGAAGGCTGCTTTTAGACATGGCTCCACAAGTTTAGCTCTTGACCCCTATCCTTACACAAAGCTAAATGAAGAGAGCAAATATTTACTTTTAAACTTTACTCCATTTGAGACATATCGTGATATTTAGTATCCTATGATATTACTTTTCTGAACCTTTTTATTATAACTTTACCAGTTAATGTTTCATGGAAAAGTGTGTGAACATGCCTTAATCAGTTGCATCAACAAAAAGGACAGATCTTATTCTCTTGTCTTCCACTAAGGAAAAGTGAACTTTACCTCTTATTGGTTGAGCTTAAATCAGCATTTTTCAACTTGTGTGTTGTGGGACCTTTGGGGGATTAAATAACACTTTCACAGAAGTTGCCACAACAGATATTTACATTGTGATTCATAAGAGTAGCAAAATTACAGTTATGAAGTGGTAACGCAAATAATTTTATGATTAGGTGTCACCACAACATGAGGAACTGTATTAAAGGGTCACAGCATTAAAAAGGTAGAGAACCCACTGGCTTAGGCTATTATTATAGACAAATTATTTATTGTGAATTACTATTGCAGCCATGGCACCACTTCTTAAGCCAACCTCAGTCCTCCCTGTAGAGACTGCTGTCAAAAGCAACTCACACAGTCTGCAGATGCTGTTTTATTTAAACAGAGACCTAATGTAAAAAGATTGAGTGCTATTGTTGGACTTACAGGTTTTGCATTGCTTCTAAACATAAAGCTTAAGAAGTTTTGGACACTTTATACATAAATTTTATGTGCTTAATATAACTTTCCCATTCTCTTAAGATACTGCCCCAGATCATTTAAAAACTAATCTCCACCTACATCCTTTTATATGAAATCTGTTATGTATTCACTGAAACTGGAAATTAATTAATTATTGTAGTTATTACTGAGTATAAACTGTAAGATTAGGCCAGCAAAGTAGCCGGCAGCTTGGCAGAGGAGCGGGCAGCCTGGCCCACCTGCCTTAACCGGTTGCCTGATTTATCCAGGGGAAAGAGCCCCAGGACCAAGGGTGGCCTACACCACCTGTAACCTAAACTCTGTTAATTAATATAAGTTGTTATATTAGGCCAGTAGAATTGCCAGCAGCTTGGCTGGAGCTTTGCCTGGGTTTAAGGGGAGTCCAGGGGTCTGGAAGTCCAACAGCCTGGGACTGCTTGGACTGAGGGCCTATAAGCCACCGCAGTCTTTTCCCCAATATTTAAATACACCAAGACCTTTTAATGTTTTAATGCTTAGCCTTAGCTGGGCAGACTCTCAGTTAGCTACTTTAAGTTAACCCGGATCACCTAATTCCAAACCGCCATGTGCCTGCTGCGATTACCTTCCAGTGTTCTCAAGACATCTATCTCCTTCTATGTCTCTGCAGAAAGAGAGTGATTCTCTGTGTATGCTCAGGGTTCCTGCCTAATCTCAGGATGTCCCACCTTCCTATACTCTTTCTGCCTAGCTAATTGGCCATAAGCGACTTTTATTAACCAATCAAGAGAATGCCTCAGAAGGGGTGGTAACCAGACCTCAGCATTGAGATCAACCTATCAGAAGCAATGATGTTAGACCTTCCCCAGCAATTCACCCTGTCCTTTCTTAAGCTTTAAGTACAAATATTTTTGTTTGTGCAATACTCCACTTACAGATAATGTCTGTATGTTATCCTTAAAGCATTGTATTTGTATGTATCCTATCTGCAGTTATAATGAAAATTATAGTTTAAATTATTTTGATGACCTTCTCTGTTCTATTGTAGAGAATACATGTCAAGATATTGTGCTGTGATGATGGATGATTACAATATTTCTTTTAATTTTCTGGAGCAAAGTTTTATTTCTTTGACATGTCAGTGGCATGCAGGGATCAAGTTTTCTAGGTCATTATAATTAACATAATATAATAATAAAATATATCACTGTTATAAATATTAAAAGTAAAATTATTAAGGTGGCTTGTAGGCTATAATTGGAGTAGTCCAACAATGATTTTTCTCTCAACAAAAGGCCAAGAATCCAGTCATTATTCAGTCCACAAGACTGGACATCTCAGCAGTCCCAATCTGGTACTGAGGTCCCAAGGAATTCCTAGAGAGCTGCTGGTCTTCAGTCTATGTTGGAATGCTAGAGAAGTAGGTTCTAACACCAATGAAGGAATATGTCAGCAATAGGATAGATGAAACTATCAGTGAGAATTAAGGTAAACGTAAACAGGCGAAGAAAAAAAAAAAGATTCTCTTACATGTGGTCTGCTAACAGAAAGTGTGGCCCAAATTTAGGGTATGTCTTTCCACCTCAAATGATGCAGTGTCGAAAGTCTCTCCCAGGTGAGTCCAGCTGCTTGGGGTTTTAGCTGATTTCAGAAAGTAGTCAGATTGACAACCCAGATCAACCATCACAGACAGAATAAATAAACTGATAAACAATGTCGCTTTCACACTCCATTAGTCACAGCAAAAAAGTTGTGTGGTCATTCACAGATTTCTCAGAATGCAAATGTGTTTTCCTCCATTCTTTAGAAGAGCCAATGCCAGTCTTATGGCCAATCCACATTTCAGGGTGATTAATAGATAATTAGAAAGTAAAATAAGAATTTTTTAATCTCCAATCTTTCATACAGAGAAAGTACAGAAAGATATTAGATGATGCTAATGTAATTCTGCCTGGAGTTATTAACAAATGACTCTGAGTACACAAATATCTATCTATTCATTGAATAAACAGATTTTTTTTTAACAGGAAATGTGTGAATTCACTTGATAGCTCATTGCCTCATTTTTCTCTGATAAGAGAATCCTGGATATCTCTCACCTTTCTCTAGTCCTCATAGACTACTTCTTACCCATTGTTTTCTCTTTACAGTTAGTAATTAATAAAGAATGGCATAATGAATATATTTAACAATTGCAATTTAATGAGATAGTATAAGAAAATACCCACTCAATAGCTACTCATATATGGCAATCTGCCAAGTGCTGTCCTAAATGCACTAAGGAAACACAAGAAAACCCGAAGTAATACCGGACCTTAAACATCTTGTCATTTTATGGGGAAGGTAAAATACAAATACAAGTAGTTCCAAACCAGGAACCATCATAATAGATGCTCAATAAGAAATAGATAAGTCATCTTAACATAAATGGCAACCATTGCTATTTATATAAACACACATGCATAAATTTGGAGACATTTAGTATTCCTCCATCTTCCTTACTAGCATCCCTATGCATCACTCAAGCTCCACCATATTTACTTGCCTTCCTTCTGTTGTATTTTTTTCCATCAAGACTTAGTTTCAGCCTGACCCACTTCTCCACAATCAGCCCCACCTTTTCTCCCCTCTCTCCCATACCTTTCATTTCTATCTTTCTTGTGATAGGTTTTCTTCAGCTTTAATCCTCACCATAAATAACTCTTTTCCTTACCATATCTATATTCATTTTCCTTATACTTGGCAAGCATCTTGAAATAGAAATCTCAGAATGTCTCCTGAGATTCCTTGGTTATCACTGTAATCCTCCTCTGGCATTAGTGCTTCAAAAGTGTGCTCTCAGATGGCAGACCTAAACAGGCTTCTAAGAGGCTGTACCCAATTATTTATATTACTGACCCTTCCTATCTATATTGACTACACTGTCTTTCCTTAAGTAAACTCCTCTCTTATTCTCAGGCATATTCTCTAGTTACAGTATACTTATCTTATTTATTTTTGGTACTTATTACTTACAGTGGTAGATTTCAAACCCAGGACGTTATACATATAGGCAAGTGCTTTTCTACTCAGAAACACCCTCAGCCCAATTTTAAAAATCTATCTCTATACCTCCTAGGCCTATTTAAAAGTAGATAATCTCTATAAACTTGCATTTTCTTTTACAGATTGTGAGCATCTTACATGCACTTAAAACATACTAGGTTGAAAAATGACACAAATACATATTTGTATGTGTGTATATATATATATCACTTCTCTGTTATTGATGTGACTAATGACTTAATCTTTCCTTCTGATTTAAAAAGCCAGAGCAGAGCCTTAGTGGACACTTGCTGGACCTTCACACCATGAGACTTGCAGCATCATGCTGTTTTCTGTCCTATTGAATCATCTTTCAATTCTTCCCACTCCTTTTCTTCCATACTACTGTACTATCTACAGTTATTCATGGTGACTGAAAAACACTGACTCTCTTGTCTTTGGGTGTTGTTACCTCTCTGTCAAGTGTCCATCTTTCATTTTACTTGGAAATATTTTTCTAGAAAAACTTCTTTGTCTCCAATGAAAAGGTAGTTTCTTGTGTTCAAGTGACTATCCATTAATAAATCTATCAGAGGCAAGACTCACATGTCATTTTTGGTACACTGGTGTTCCTGTTTGTTTTCGTATTTGATTCTCATTGAACCCAGAGCATTTTGTTAATGAGCATTAGAGAGTTGTTTCTTTTTGGTACCCTCACTATCTTTATAATATAGTGATGAGGCTGTGCATGGTTAGGTGTTTTGATGGATGTATAAGAAACAGCATTCAATAGGGGAGCTACAGAGATGGACTCTATCATGACATGAGAATGGTATCTAATTGAACTAAACACATTTTTGAAGAGCTTCCACATACTAACTCAGTGAAACTACAGAGAAAGAATTTGTAGCAAATACATTTGGCATGGTAGATGAGAGAAAATTTTGGAGTACATTGAATGGGAGGCAAGTATGTACCCTCCCTAATACTGAAAAGTGGTGAGCTATATACATTCTATTTGAGCACAATGAAGAATAGTTTAGTCATGTGTATAACTTTACAAGATTAGCATAATGTCAGTATGCTTTATAAAATGGACTGTAGGCTTCAGAAGCTCCTAGGGAGATGCTAGGACATTCCAGACAGAAAAACTGTGTGAAGTGGAAAAAAATGAAGGAAAAGAATGGTAAGGAATACATGACAAAGTCTGCTAAAGTGACTTCAAAATCACTGAGAAAAGTGACTATGAGGGAGAGAGAAGACAACTAAGGTTCATCCCCAAGTAGCAGGATGTTCCCGCCTTCAACAAAGGCAGGGAACAAGAGGGAGCATGAATTTGTAGAAGATTCTGAATTCAATTTTTGATACGGTGAGTTTGAAAGCTAACATGATTTTGAACTTGAAAGTCTGTGGTGCTGTGTGTCAGGACTGCTTCCCTGTTCCTATGAAGTGCCTCGAAGGTCAGTCATGTGGTAAGACATTAAGACTGCATTTTTCTGCTATCAGCTGACCTTAACAAAACACTGACATTGTGACTAAAAGGTGATCCAACACGTGGAACATAAAGCACTACTCCTAATTAGTGACTAGGAAAATTAAAATAAGACCTATAAAATATAACCTTATGAATTTTAAGTAGAGAGTCCACCCTTTGATATTATTCCTTGTATAATATAGGGTGGCACTAAGTAAATGAAAAAAAATGTTAGTTTATCCAAATTTATTAAAATCAAGACTTTTTACAATATTTCCACTAAGAAATATGAAGGTTGTTTATGACTCTCTCCTATTTTTCTATTCTTTGAAATATATTAGCATTCCCTGATGTGAAGAGTGACATTCCAAAACAGAATAGTAGGGAGAGAGGACATATTTATTATTCAGTCATGTAAAACCTTCCTTCGCTTCTTCAAGCTCCAGTTCTTTTCAAAAGTAACCATCTGATACAGTCTATTAACAAATTCTAAGTAGCCTTGCTAAAGCACTGATAAATTTGTCCTTACAACCAAATATAAAACAAATTCTATAAATGTATACCTAGAAAAAATAGTAAAGGTTGGCCAATGGGGCAACGATTCCTGTCGGGTGTCTTTAAAAGATCCTCTCACCATCTGCAGATACCACCAGAGTTGTGGCAACTGTCATCTAGTAGATATGTAGTTTCTGCCAACTTGTCCACCACTGGACTTTGATATGACCTACTTTTGGAAATCATGTTATAACCAGATATATACATAGCTTAATTTGATAAATATTTGTTAAATTTCATATTGTATAGACACATTGTATAGAATGACTAGTATATATATATATAATCTTTATGGCATATGTATGTCATACAGAAGATATATATAACACACATATTGAATTAGTTACTTTTATTATTGCTATGACAAAACACCTGGGGCCAGGGGGAGGGGACTTACAGTAAGAAGAGGTTGTTTGGCCCCCAATCCCAGAAGTTGCAGTCTGCCTTGATTTTCCAATCAAGATTTGGTTTCAGAAACTTGTGGTGTCTAGTCACGTGACTTCATCAGTCCGGAAGCAGAGAAAGAATGTTGGTATTCAGTTCCTTTTCTTTAGTTCACAACATGGGATGTTACTCCCCATATTCAGGGTACATCTCTGCTATTGAGTTAAGCCTTTCTGAAATTCTCAGTTAAGATTTACCTCCGGGGGGGCTGAAGAGATGGCTCAGAGGTTAAGAGCACTGACTGCTCTTCCAGAGGTCCTGAGTTCAATTCCCAGGAACCACATCATGGCTCACAACCATCCATAATGATATCTGGTGCCCTCTTCCGGCCTGCAGGCATACCTACAGACAGAACACTGTATACATAATAAATAAGTAAATCTTTTTAAAAAAAGAGAGAGATTAACCTTCTTACATATAAAATATAGAAATGAGAATTTCACCCACAAACTCAGGGGCTATTGGGCTATATGTCAAATTTAGATTTGTTTATTATGTCTTTTATGAATTGAATATGTTGAGTTACCATCATAATTACCAAAGTGGTGATTTGAATGCTGCTCCAACAACCTTCCAGCTACTGGAAAGAAACAAATGGAACAATGGAAGGAGTGGGTAAGTCCACAAAAGGAGAAGTCATAAGAAGAAGTCATAACCATCATTCAAGAAGAGTACACCCTTAATCCCAACACACTAGAGACAGAAACAGGCAGATCTCAGAGCTCAAGGTCAGCCTGATACAAAACAAACTCTAAATAGAGAAAAACTTCGATCCAGGAGTGGTGGAACACATCTTTAATCCCTTCAGATGGGAACCACAGGTCTCTGATCCCAATAATTAGAATGCAGAGACACACACATAGGATTTGGAAGGACCTAAGTTTAAAAGTTACTTACAAAAGGCCTACTCAATACAAACAAATTGTCCTTTGAGATCTCAAAATATATACACTAAAGCTGGTTTAGCTCCAAAATAACAAAATAATTTCTTCTTTAACCCAGATTGAAAGATAACACTTTATATATTCTCAAAAAACCAAATTTGCTTCAGGAGAAATATTACCAACCCCCCCCCCCAAAAAAAAGAGGGTAATTGTCCCAGAGTTAGGATTAGGGCAGGGCTCTGTTCTTATCTTTCCAGGAGAGTCAAAGCATCCATTCAAGGAACCCAGGGACAACTGGACAACAGAAACCTCAGCAGAAAACAGAATCAGACACCAAAGAAGACCAGTGACCCAGTTGATTCAGCCTGACAGACTCCCTCAATAGCTGTCTCCATCAAAACCCTACAACCACAACAACTCAATATCGCTAAGACCATTCAGCTCTACACAATGCCCCAGCCAGAACCTCAGTAAAGCCTGGAAGATCAGCTTCTGCCTACAAACTCCTTAGGACATCTAAACAGCTGAGAACAGAAGGACTGAACAGAAAAGGATTGTACTAACATTTTTAACCATTTTTCCATTTTGGTTCGGGCCCCAAACAGGTTTACTACAACCCAAATCAGCAGGAAGTCATTTTAAGAGTGCGACGTCCCACGCCCAGAGGGTGGGGAGGGTGTTTCTCCGCCCCCTCCCCCCTTTGGTTATTTGAAGGATAACTGAAAACTCTGTTATTTAGGGGAAGAGATTACAAGTTGTTAAATGGTCCTGTTTAATGGGTTTTGGAGGTTAGACCCAGGGTATTCCTTCTTTCCCTATTCTGTATCCTTCTTTCTCTCCTATGTAGAAATGCATGGACTTGAGAAAAATGAGACATAGACATAGCACAGGAAGGACCAAGAAGAAGGGACAGATTATTGAATATGCCCTTATACCTTTGTATATTGATACAAAATTAGTAGTATATTTGGCTAAAGTGGTATTGACCATTGTTTATTGTGCAAAAATAAGATTGTATTGGACTACATCGGTATTGATCTTTGTATATTGATACAAAATTAAGATTATAGTTGGCCAAAATGGTATTGACCCTTGTATATGGACATAATATTAAGATTGTATTGGGCTACATAGGCATTGATCTTTGTATATTGATAGAAAATTAAGAGCATATTTAGCCACATTTGAATAGATCTTTGTATATTGATACAAAATTAAAGGTAACGCTTCCTAATGGTATCGTACCTAGAGATACTTAAAAATGAAATGTGAAGCTCTGGCCTCTTGATACCAACCATCTTAAACTGTTTAGGATAGTTAAGAAAAACAAACTCCTAGTCATGCAAGCATGTCACTTTGTTAGCTACTATGATATTCTATCACAGATATTCTCTAAGCTACTCAGTAATCAAGTTGTTAAGAGACAAGCAACATTTGCTTATCTAAATACAAGAGATGGATAGGGCATCTTCAAAAACCCCAAGAGATCTGCAGAATATGGCATTCAAAGATGTTGTCTTAAATTAAGATTTTTTTGATATCGAGACATATCAACTCCTGACAGCACCCCCTATTCTACTCCAAGTAGAAGATAAGCATGGAAGAATCTCCAGTGTGAGATGGTTGAATTAGTGGCAAGCCTATCTCTTGGCATGAAAAAACTCCTTGCTTCAACTGCAGACAGACTACTGTCCAAAAAGGACAAAACTTGGTAGCAGGGAAGTTGACAGCCCAGCTCTGCCAAGACAGGGTAGATAAGTCCTTCATAATCCCTGCTCTACAATAAATGTCTGTCAGAGAAACAGGACCAAAAGGCTGAAGATTGATGCTGGAATGTATGGAGAGAAAATGGGAACTGTCCAGGCAGCCACTGGTATGTCATTTCTTAGTTTTGGAAGCTGCAGGCCCTGCACTTCCTATATAATCAGATATATTTATCCCTCTCAGGTCTCTGAGGTGGTTGAAGAATAGACAGCTAGAGTCTCATAGCTAAATTTTGAGTTGTTTAGGAATCAAGAGGGCGTTCTAGATCTAAGAAGATGGTTATAATAGTGATGCAAGTTAGTATGAAAGCTAAGTCAGTTATAGAACTTTAAACTCATGGAGATGGTTAGATGGTAGAATGTTAAAGTCAGGGGCCAAATATGTATAAACTGGACATTGGGAAGGTATACTGGGCAATTTAACTCTCATAAATGTGGCATATTTATTTCAGATGTTTTGTATAGTATTTACTGTTATAAGAGAAGGAACCATTTGTTGGACTGAAAGGGGAAGCTGTTGGGGGGAAGGGGGTGGAAGGGTGGGACAGGAAGGGGGAATAGGGAAGGGTTTGTGACTGAGATGTAACTTGAAGAAAAAAAAATAAAGTATTTAATAAAAAAAACTGAAAAAAAAAGAAGTCATAAGACTAAAAGCTGCTTAACTCCTGCCAACTGCTGTTAGACTACATGAAGTAACTGAACAGCTCAATATAATAATAAAAAAATCTGCATTTGCTGGTGTGGGTGTTATCCCTAAGCAGTTAGCCTGTAACATCCTAAATATATTGGGAAGACTCAGTTTCAAAGCGTTAAATCCCAAGCCCAGTTGAACAGAGGCAGTAAAGGAAAACTACCCCATCATTTGTTGCCTAGAACCCTTTTCCAACTGCCTTATTTTGGTCTGCGCTAGGGGCCATTTCTGTTGCAAATAAATGGTACAGTATGGAAAAGTAACAGGCAGTATTCCTGTTGGATTAGAATGTTGTGGCAGTGAAGTCAACCTGTGCCACCTTACTGCTTTGTACAGAAAAGGCTGAGAATCGCTCAGAAAATATCACTTAAAAAAACTCCCACTACTTTGGAAAATTTCATACAAATTATCACAAAGCAAGCAATCCCCAGTTGGCTGTGATTACATAACTCATTCTCTGAAAAATCCACACTTTTATTATCTTCCAAGCAGGTCTGAAAGATATTTGTTTAACGTGAAGGGTAGAAGTAGAAGGATAGTTCAGAGAAAAAATTAAAATTCCACATTAAACTCAATAACTCTAATTACCCTTTAAGTAATGACTTTTTTTGAAGATGATTTTCTTTAAAAAAAAAAAAAACAGCTAAAAACAACAACAGCAAAAGGCTTCCATGATATGTAACTGCAAGTAGTAATTCCACAGGGAAGAGACAGAAAGTTTCCCTTAACCCAAAGATGCTTCTTCATCCAGGAATTTAGACTCTGAGGCACGTAAATGAATGTGTTGACTCTCATCACACTTTGTTATCACATAGATAAATGATACTGCTGTCACCTATGAATACATCCCAAGTCCTCTTCTACCATTCTTTTTCCTACAACCTACTCCAGTGTGACTCATTATCTTCCACATATAATTTGTTTCAACTACTTCCAAGCTGTCTTCAAGAAATCTTGTTACTGAGTAATTATTCTAAAATTTTTTATTCTATCAATTCTTGTATCTTCCCATAATGTATGTCATTCTAAAAATGTATACATTCTAAATCTTACCTTCTTAACTGAACACAGAATATCAATAGCAAACCTGATAGTTGAGAGAGGTGACTAAGTTATTAATAGGTGAACAGCACATATGTGAAGAAACACTGGATAATACAAAGAACCATGTTGAGACAGTGTGATGCTACAAGATTTCAAAGCTTAAAATTTCTGAATGATATATTTCTGAAATTCTTTTTTGTTTTGAAATTATACTTACATTTTATGTGGATGAGTATTTGTCAGAACGCATGTCTGTCACAACATGAGTGCACTGCCTGTGGAATCAAGAAGAGGGCATTGGATGCCCTGGAATTTGAGTTACAGATGGTTTTGAGTCACCATGTGGGTGCAGGGATTTGAAACCAGGTCCTGTGAGAGATCAGTCAGTGCTCTTAACCACGGGCCATCTCTCCAGCCCCTGGTATTCTCCACTTAATAGTTTTGAAATTACCTACAGGTATTTGAAAAACATGAAAAATAAAAACATAACCAAGTATATGTAAGAGTTATGGGACAGGGTGTGCTGAGGTGCTATATTTGCCAGTCTCCTTTCCTCAACCCTTTTTTATCAGTAATATTGATCTTTTCACCTCTCCTATGATGAAAAACTATTAGCGATTTCTTACCTAGTACCAGTAATCTCTCTTCTTTATAGCATCCTCCCATCAATCCATTGTACCCTTTACAGTAATTTTAAATTGAATTGTACATTTCTATTCTTTTCTGAATATTACAATTCTTTATCAAAATTAAAGATGATCTGAAAATTGGCAGTTACACTTCATCTGTCTCTTACCTCTGTAGTTCTTGATATTATTGTCCCAGAACCTATGTTTTGGTTATGTTGTCCTTTAATAACCATAGTGCATCGTTTTGTGTCATTTCTTCTAATTTCATGACTAATCTCATATTTTCCCATCATTATCAGCTGCTCTTTTTGAAATTCTGCCATAAATGTCCACACAGTGAGCTGATATCATATATAGATGCAATACAAATGTGCTCATTTTTCTATAGGGTTGCTCTTAGAAAAAGAAGTCACAGTTTCCATGCCTCGAGTCTAATCTCTAACACATATATCATTTTAATTGCCATCTTACATATTATAAAGCCATAGTTCTCACCAAACTATTACTCCATATTATTGAGATATGACTAACAAATAAAATTACATGTAATTATAATATGCAATGTGATGGCTGTTATAAATTTATAGCTAAATGCTAATCAAAGGCAAGATATTATAGTTGGCACATCCATCCTCTCAGCTACCATTTTATTTGTTTTGTTTTATGGTAAGCACATTTGGAATTTACTCTTGGCAAATTTTATGTACACGATTCAATACAGTTAATGTCTCTATGCTTTCACTTATGTGAGGACACTTAAAAATCCTTAGTGCTGCACCCCTTTAATCTCAGCACTCGGGAGGCAGAGGCAGGTGGATCTCTGTGAGTTCAGGACCAGTCTGCTCTACAAAGTGAGTCCAGGACAGCCAGAGCTCTGTTAAACAGAGAAACCCTGTCTTGAAAACAAACAAACAACAACAACAACAAAAAGACACACAGGTGAACAGTAACTACGAGGAGCTGGACAGTCAGGGAAATGGGGAGACACTGGCCAAAGAGTACTAAATTTTCAGTTGTGAGATGTGTTGATCTTTATTTAAGGGCTCAGTTTTCTAGGAAAATCAAATACATTATCTTCTGAAAGTAATAATAATAGGAAGCTGTTGAGGGATGGACCAAAGAACTCAGACCTCAAGCATGTCTTTTCTTCCAGGTGTACACTTGACAAATCCTTCTGTAGCTCAGTGTTTCATTTCTAACTTTATGGTCTCATCTACTATCAAGCTTCAGGTTCCCCTTAAAGCTCTGCAGGGTCCTCTTCTACAGCATCCATCAGCAGGTTCACAGAGTAGAGTACACTATTACTATAGTAACCCATTGTGTATGACCGAAGCCCCCAAAATGCAGAATAACTCTAAGGGTGCTCCTCAGTGGGACTCTTCAGGAAAACTTGGTCATTCCTATGTAGTAATTAGTAGTCACTCTGCTTAGTAAGACATCTGTTGCATACTGGAAGCTGTCCTGTGTAAGGAAAATAAACTAATATAAGTCAACAATATAAAACAGGACATCTGTATCTATAGTGAATAGTACATTGTTAGAACCTCCTGCCTTTTCTTACTATGAGATACAGCTTTGTCTCACAGATATTCCCTTTGCATTCTCTTTTACTTGTATCAGTTAGTAGATGCACACTTGGATCAGATATGTTCCTCCACACACTGGGTTTGAAATTTGAGAATCATAAAGCTCATTAATGACCTTTATTCTGTACTGGTTAAGTTGTATGCCTATAATAGGAATAGTGTGAGCAGTATACAGTTTCATCTGTGTACTTCCCTTGCAACAACTGGGGAAAACTGTGCTCTCGGCTCTCCTTGGAGTACTGTGGCAACACAAGTAGCCATCACAATCATTTATGCTTCACAATTCAGCAAGCCCAGACGTCCTTTCCCAAAACCAACAGAAAAGTTAACCTGCATGTAATCATGGATATAACAAATGCTTGACGTTAAAAGGGAAAACCAAGTAATTTTTCTGTTTAATGAGACCTGAAATGTACTTCTGAGAATTGTTAAAAAGAAAAAATGCCACCTTTGTGGTAAGAATCCTGAGGTGGGAGCCAAGGTCAGCACAAATGTACTTTCTCTGTGCTATTCATCCACACATTCCGAAAGAATCATGTAGATTTCAGAGACTTGGTCCAGGAAGATTACAATATACAGCAGAAGAAAATGTTGTTTTGCCTATAGTACCTTCTATAACAAAACTCCTATTTAAAAGAAGTAAGGAAATTGGGCCTGGTGACACACACTTTTAATACCAGCACTGGAGAGGCAAAGGCAGGTAGATATCTATGAGCTTGAGACCACCCTGGACTACAAAGCAAGTTCCAGGACATCCAGAGCTACACAGAAGCTGTCTTGAAAACAAAGGAATAAAGGAAACAGAATCTCTATTTTCTTTCTTTCTATCTATCTATCTATCTATCTATCTATCTATCTATCTATCTAGCATCTATCTATCTATCTAAAATGTACCTAACATCTAATACACACCCTCTTGGATGTGTAGTAGAAACTTCTGCCCCTTCTTTGTTACCATTGTCTACTATCATTCCCTAAATAAATGCCACCAGATTCATTCACTTTTCCTGTTATTTTAAATAATAAAAACAAAGCTTTTATGAAAATTGAAATATTCAAATAATATGCACTAGCAAATAGTGCTACAAACATGTACCAATTTTGTGGACTGACAAAGCAGCATTCAAGTGGGAAGTCTAGTCACAGTGAACATTCTGGGTAACTGTGGATGAGAAAACTGAAAGTAACATCAAAGAGTCTAGTAAATACATCTATGCTCATCTTTAGAAAATCCCAGTGAACAAGAAAACTCACAGAATCAACTAACCTGGGTCCACAGGTACTCACAGAGACAGAATCACCAATGAGTAAAGCATGAATGGGACTGATCTAAGCCCTCTACACGTAGGTTTCAGTTGGGTAGCTTGGTGGTCTTGGGGGACTCCTAACAGTGGGAGCAAGGGCTGTCTTTGAGCCTGTTGCCTGCCTTTGGGACCCTTTCCTCTTACTGGGCTGCCTCATTTAGGCGCAATAGGAGAGGATGTAGCTAGGTTTCCTGCAACTTAATATGCTAGGGCTGGTTGATATCCATACAAGGCCTCCCATTTTTGAAGAGAAACAGAAGAGGAATGGATTGCGGGGGGTGGGGGTGGGGGCAGGAAGATCTGGGAGGAGAGGAGGGACAGGAAACTGCAATTGGGATGTTAAAAAAAAAAGAAAAGAAAGTCCTGGTGATGCCAAACTAAGCGACACTGTCTTAGTAAAGAGAAATAATTACTTCAGAAAAACTATTTTTGTAAAAAACTAAGATTACTAAGGAACTGGAGAACTTTCATAATACCTTTAAAAAATATCTTCTTGAAGCTAACAAGTATTATGAAGATAATAGAGAAATAAGGTGTGTCAAGTGTGTGTGTGTGTGTGTGTGTGTGTGTGTTTGTGTGTGTGTATGATTTCATTTCCTTTTTGTAGTACTATTGATCACAAGAGACGTGGCCACACAGCAGTGAAACTGATTACAAGAGCCACAGATCGTCTGCTTCTAACACAGATCTTCCTCTCAGAAGTGTAGTCATATAGGATCAAACTTAACAAATTCTCTATTAAGATTGTCTACTATCATTCCCTAAATAAATGCCACCAGATTAAGAGAGAAATATCTAAATGTATTGTAAAGGCAAGACCTGAAAAGCTCAAACAATCAATTATCATTTATCTGACAAGGAACAGAGAAATCATTCCCCCCTTTATATTCTAATTCTGAAACTCTAGTAGGTCATTCAGTGAGAAAGAGAGAAGACTTTGCTGTTAGGAGTGTTAAGACTGGGAAGGGAGTATTTCTTTCCTGAAGGATAGGCAGAAAAAAAGTGGGCAATTTACTACTTTTGTTTCACATTTAAAAAAAAAAAAGATCTCTTGCCAATGATGAATGAAAATAAATGGATGGCAGATTTTACTTTCTCATCACAGTGGTTTCATTAATCATCATTATAATCAAAAGAATATAAAATTGTTCCCTCATTTATCAGCACACTTTGAGCATCTACAGTGCACAAAAACTAAACCATGTTCCAGGGTTTTGGAGGCAAGTAAAACAGACATGGTTTTGCCCTTAGGTTTGTCAGTCAAGTAGGAGTCAAAGCCGAGTGCAATTAGTTATATCAGAATGAATGCGGAGGGAACTCCAGAAGGAGTGCGGAGCTGGGAATGAGGGATGGATGTAGAGTAAGGACAGGTCAGCAAAGGAGTTACTTTGTCCCTTGTGTCAAAAAATTTGTGTTTTATCTCCTAGACAACTACACAAACTACTTTTAGACTAATTATTTTAAGTGAATTCCCAGAATTATCGTTTTCCAAGAAGGGAATCTGGGAATAAACCTAAAGATCTGTAGCATGATTTTCTTCACATCAAATTCTCAAGGTAAACAAATTTGTCCAAAACCATTCTGTCATAGTCTGATCAGTACCATGAAATGAAACTGATTGTGTGTTGATCAAGGTGTCGAATCAGAGGCACCATCAGATCTGAACTTGAACCTCTCCGGTACATGACAGAATTAAAAGCCATGTTGAAGGCCCTTCTCAGCTAATTCCTATAGCTCCCATTGCTGACAAACTTGCTCTTCTAAAATAATGTCATGGCATAATCTCTTTTATCAGATGAATTGGAGCCAAGCAGCACATCAAGAACTAAATTTCTCAAAATGTACAAAAATGTTGGAGAGGCAGCCTGCACCTGCAGCCCCAGGAGCAAATGTGGTGGATAATCAAGGATCCCAAACAGCCGCACTAGGGTAATTTAGCCAGCTAATCATTATATGAAATAGAACATTTGATTTCCGCACCAAAGTTTCACTGAAGTAGCTGCATCCCTCATTCAATTAAATCAGACACCACAAACAAAATCATCTCACTCGACAGGTAATTCTTAGCATGCACTCAATAAATCTGAATTCTGTCCTCAGAGCGGGCATTTCATCTCTCATTTTTGTACACACAGGAGCAATGGTGTCTGCCTGAATCCTCAACTGACTCTTGAATGGCAGCTGAGTCCTTAGCTTATTGTTGAAAGAGTCACTTTGCTTTTAGATGTTTGTCTTTAGCTATGCTCTGAAGAGAAGCACAGTCCTAGTCTCCAGGAATGTCACTGAGTCCTGTAGTCCACGTGTGAAAATACAGAACAGAGGCTTTCTTGACTTTATTCAGCCGCAAAATTAGTGTTCAGCTTCTGTTGAGAAAGATTAAGGAGTTCACCAGGCCTGGCTCATTTCCTTTCTCTGACTCTTACTGACCTTCCGCAGCCTTAACCAATTTTGACATGGAACTAGAGATTAAAAAGTTTTCTAGTGTAAATTCTAAAAACAGGTTTAAATTACTAAGGTTACATAAAGAAATGTTAGGGGAAATGCAACTCAAAACGACTTTGAGATTCCATCTCACACCCATCAGAATGACTAAGGTCAAAAACTCAAATGACTGCACATGCTGGCAAGGATGTGGAGAAAGGGAATGCTTCTGCATTGCTGGTGAGAGTGCAAACTTGTACAACCACTCTGGAAATCAGTCTGGTACTTTCTAAGAAAATTGTGAATAGTTCTACCTCAAGACCCAGCTATATGGGCATATACCCCAAATATGCATCACCAAATCATAAGGACATTTCCTCAACTATGTTCATAGCAGCTTTATTCATAATAACCAGAATCTGAAAACAACCTAGATGTCCCTCAACTGAGGAAAGGATAAAGAAATGGTGGTACATCTACATAATGGAATACTGCTCCACTATCAGAAACAAGGATATCATGAAATTTGCAGGCAAATGATTAGAAACTGAAAACATCATCCTGAGTGTGCTAATACAGATCCAAAAAGACACACAAGATATTTACTCACTCATAAGTGGATATTAGCCAATACATACAGGGTAGTCATGCTACAATTCACATGCCCAAAGAAACTAACTACCAAGGCCTCAAGGGACAATGGTTGAATCCCTGTAAGTAAGGGAGATAAAATAGATGTCAGAAGTAGAGGGAGAGAGGGATCTTCACAAGAACCCAACATTATTGCCATCTGAGAAGCCTTATCCAGAAGATAATAGATGCAGAGACCCACAGCCAAACATTAGGCAAAAACAGAAAGCTTGAGGAAAAGTCAGGGGAATTTTTGAGGAAGCTGGATGGATCAAGGACACCACAAGAAGACCCACATAGCCAATTTTGAAATGGAACTAGAATTTAAATAGTTTTCTAATATAGATTCTAAAAACAGGTTTGAATTTCTAAGGAAGCATAAAGAAGTGTTAGGAGAAGAAAAGGTAAAGAGGCTCTGAAATGGGCTGCAATGGCCTTTATGTGACTTGCTATGGGATAGTTGTCAAATCCTAGTTTATAAAAAAGAGTTTTCTTTTTTATTTGCTTTCCCTTTTCTTACATGTAAAGACATTCACTCTTCAGTTACAGATACTAGAAAAAATTTCTCTGTGACATATGCATCCTTGCAACAAGGAGTCTTTCAGTCCAAAAATGAATGCGTGCTAGACATCTAAATACTTCTTTTTTTAAGATTTACTTATTTATTTTATGTATATGAGTGCTTTGTGTGCATGTACACCTGCATGTCTGAAGAGGGCATTGGATTATTATATATGGTTGTGAGCTACTATGTAGTTTCTGGGAATTCAACCCAGGACTTCTGGAAAAACAGCCAGTTTTTCTTAAACACTGAACCATCTCTCCAGCTTATACCTAGACACTTAATAAACTCAGGATATATGGACAGGCACACATGCACACACACACACACACACACAAATACATACCCACATACACAAACACACACTCACACACATAAACACATAGACAAACACATATGCATGTACTTACACACACACACACATGCATGCACACACAAATACAGACACAGGTACACACATACACATACTTACACACACAAATGAACCCATACTCACACACATACAAACACATACATACACACTTATTCACACACAATGTCACACACAAATTAAATCCTGTTCACAATAAAAACTGTTCTTCTGCAGCCCAGATCCTGAAATGTATGTATTGGTCAAGTTATGGCAACTTAGTGAAGAAAAGAAAGGGTCAACCTAGTATGTTCAGTCGTCTATCAAGCTATTGATAGATTTTAGATATTTAGAACATTTCTCATGGAAACTTAAAACTATGTAACATCATCCCTTGTGTAAACCTTTGTTTTTTTACATGTCTGTAGTTGATACAGAAATATACAGTGGTTACAGCTGAGATAAGAAAAAGTTTGAAAGAGCGAGAGGTCAGAATGACATCTATGCTGTTGATTCAGCTTCACACATCAGCATGTGTGCACCTGGACACTGAGTTACAATTGATAGTGTATTGCTTTAGTGGAATCTTCTAGTTAGCTTAGACTAATCTTCTCTTAGTTTTTTTGGTGTTACATACATAATATCCCTTACATGTGAAATGGGTTCTATAAAATAGGCTATTTTAAAAGCAATCACATTATGGATGACACATGCTTTCTCATGGTCCTTCTTTTTTAATGTAGTGGATTAAAGAAGGGAACAAAAATAATGAATGGAAAACTGGGGTGAAATGCTGGAAAGAGAAATAGAAATCAGTTAAGGCAGAATTAAGTATTATAAGATTATTTGCATACATGTCTTATATCTAATCAGAATACAAGAGACCCTGACATCTTAATTGGCTCAGATTTGCATTTGGGATATAGCCCCATGCCTGGTAACAACTTTTTAGCTTAGTAAACATTGGTTGAATAAGTAGATTATGAAGTGAATTAATTTTTAAATATATTAAGCAGGTATGTTTCATACTTCTCCAATTTCCCAATAATTTTTCACAACTATGACTTTCTATCTTGAGAAAACCAGAAAAACAAAATTTTTAGAGTGGTTAAAAAACCCTCTGTAATTTTAAAAATATCTTCTTAGATCCAGAACACCCTCTTGATTCCTAAACAACTCAAAATTTAACTATGAGATTCTAGCTATCTATTCTTCAACCACCTCAGAGACCTGAGAGGGATAAATATATCTGATTATATAGGAAGTGCAGGGCCTGCAGCTTCCAAAACTAAAAAATGACATACCAGTGGCTGCCTGGACAGTTCCCATTTTCTCTCCATACATTACAGCATCAATCTTCAGCCATTTGGCCCCGTTTCTCTGACAGACATTCATTGATTGTAGAGCAGGAATTATGAAGGACTTACCTACCCTGTCTTGGCAGAGCAAGCTGTCGACTTATCTGCTTCCAAGTTTTGTCCTTTTAGGACAGAAGTCTGTCTACAGTTGAAGCAAGGGGTTTTTCTTGCCAAGAGAATGGCTTACCACCAAATCAATCATCTCCCACTGGAGATTCTTCGATGCTCATCTTCTACTTGGAGTAGAATAGGGGGTGCTGTCAGGAGCTGACATGTCTCAATATCAAAAAATCTTAAGTTAAGAAAACATCTTTGAATGCCATATTCTGCAGATCTCTTGAGGTTTTTGAAGATGCCCTATCTATCTCTTATATTTAGATAAGCAAATATTGCTTGTCTCTTAGCAACTTGATTTCTGAGTAGCTTAGAAAACAACTGTGGTAGACTGTCATAGTAACTAACAAAATGACACGTTTTCATGACTATTAGTTTCCATTTCTTAATTATCCTAAACAGTTTATGTTGGTTGGTAGCGAGAGGTCAAAACTTGACATTTCATTTTTAAGTATTACTACAAACAATACCTTTAAGAAGCGTTACCCTTAATTTTATATCAATATACAAAGATCAATACCAATGTGGCCAAATATAATCTTAATTTTGTATCAATATACAAAGATCAATACCGATGTAGCCCTATACAATCTTAATTTTACATTAATATACAAGGGTCAATACCATTGTGGCCAAATATAATCTTAATTAAGAAGATATTTTTAAAATTATGAGGCAAGTTAGTATGAAAGCTGAGTTAGATATAGAACTTTAAATGCATGGAGATGGTTAGATAGTAGAATGTTAAAGTCAGGTGCCAAATATATGTGGATTGGACATTGGGAATGTATGCTAAGCCATATAACTCTTATAATTGTGGCCTATTTATTTCTGTTGTTTTGTATTGTATTTATAGTTATAAGAAAAAGAACCATTTTTTGGACTGAAAGGGAGAGCTGTTGGGGGGAAAAAAGAAATACCTTAAACAAAAAAAAGAAAAGAAGGGAAGAGGATGGGGGTTGAGGGGGAGGAGGGTGGGAGGGTGGGACTGGAGGGGGGAGTAGGGAGGGGATTGTGATTGAGATGTAACTTGAAGAAATAAAAAATAAATTATTAAAAAAAAAACCCTCTGTAGGACCGAAATAGAGAGTGCTTACTGTTTGTTTCTTGATAATAATCTAGTGTTGCAGGGACGTTGTCTGTGGTATCTATGATGAAAGACCAACCTTTCCAACAACACAGTCCAACCAGAAGTGAGAGTGAGCAATCCTCTGTGTGCCTGATACTTTCATTTAGTCTTGGCAATCTCCCAGCTGCTTCGTCCTTTGAACAAGTGCAAAGGACTCACTCGTCTTAGTAACCCAGATGCTTTATTTGTACAGTGCCTAGTGTCGTGGATTCTATAAGTTTTGGGTGAATGAATGATTGACTGAATGATGGCTCAGGTAATATACAGTGGTTATTATTGGCAACAGATTACAAGGTCTTGCTTGGGAACATACCCATGTGGCCATGTTCAACAAATGCAAACCACAGAATAATGGCCACCTTAAGAACCCACACCTTAATCCCCCAAATGGGAGAATGAATCACCTTACATAGCAAATGGAATTTTACATGTGTGGCTAAAGTAGGGATTTAGAGAGGAGGGATTATCTGGATCATCCTGGTGGTCTCGCCATAAGCATAAAAGGTGCTGGTAAAAAGGAGGTGAGAGAATCTGAGACTGTGGAGGGCATGTGAAGAGAAAAACAGACACAGGAGTGATACAAGGCCATAAGGTAAGGAAGGCAAGCAGCCTGCGGGGCTGCACAAGGTGGGAAAATGGATTCTCCTCCAGATTTCGGGCCAAATGTGGCTCCTCTGATCTCCAGCGCTGTGAGAGAGCAAATGCGTGCATTTGAAGCCACTGTGTTTACAGTGATGTGTTAAAGCAAGATAGTAAATAAAGATGACAGGTAAATTAAATGTTAATAAAAAAAATTTTTTTGGCTTCGGGTAGCTGGAAACTTAATTGGGTAAATGTTAAAGTAGAAGGAAAGTATACTGAAGAACTAGGACCAAAGATGTAGGTAGGTTTCACTGTTCAATGATGCCATCACTGGTAGTCCTCAATTTCTCTCTGCCCGTCTGTTTTGTATTTCTGTTCTATTGGCTTCCTTCTAAAACTAATTCCATTGTTATCTAGGAAGGCTACCATGAAGAACTGGACTTGAATTCTTTCTGGTTAACATTAAACAAGCAAGAGCTCAGCTTTTCATCATTAACTAGCTCGATAGACTGATCCAGGCCTATCCGGTGACCCTCCCTTGAAGACTGCCTCTGATAGGGGAAGATGCCTGCACAAACCTGGGTTCTGTCAGGGCAGAGAAAGAAGATGCATGCCACATAGAACAGAAGCAATACCTGTCCTGTGATTAGGAGGATCACACTCTGCCCTTAGTCTCAAGTCTAAGAAGCACACTCCAGCTTTTCCTTGGCAAGGGTTCCCACTACTCTGTAAGGACAGTTGTATAATATAAGGAGCAGGAGCAGTTAATGTAATCGCATGACTCGCTCTGCCAGGTCTTGGCAATTAGTCTGGACTTAACTCCACCTGGGGAATGGCAGCTTGCCCAGCACCTTGGCTCAACCAGACTACCGCCTGGCTTACCTGCTGAGGTCATTGAACTCTGGATTAGATTGTCAGGAGATAGCCTCATGTGAATCACCTCTCAGTGTGGCATATTTCCTGTGAAAACTGACAACCATCACTTCTGTCTATGCATTACTACTTTTGTCTTTTATTTAAATATGTTTTCTAATATGCATTTTACAAGTATCTGACGGGATAGTTCTAAGGAAAGTCCACCCACCCAACTCTGTAGCAAAACAAGGTAACACAGGGACAAAAGAACACACACAAACTGACATTAATGGGATATTTATAAGTTTAGAGTAGGCTGCATACTTTATACTGTATTCCATTTACTTTCCAATACTCAGTGAATTATTTGCTACCATTTTACAGAAGAGAATACTTAAGTGTTAAGCCAGGTTTCTAAATATCAGCGCTTTAGGCTGTATGTTCTCCTTTGGTACTATTTCAGGCTATCTCAACGAGTGAGTATCTAACTACGGTTGACCTTCCAGGCTGCCCCCTCCTGTTATTTCAGGTTTATTCCAAGCCTTATAGAAATGACCTACCAAGGAATAGAAATCTGAAAAGAATCAAACTTCCCCAACCTTTGCTTGAATTGGAGTTGGAGATGGAAGATGATCTCTTGAGATTAACTTCAGAAGAAGAGTGCAGTGCATCTAGTACCCTAATGACTCATTTAGGTCATCTTGTCCCCAAATCAATTGACAGAAAACCTTGCCAACTTGGTGTTTGTGACAATGGGTAATGTGTTTTGCTAGATGGGTGTGCCTCCTACTATGATCCTAATCATTTGCAGAATATAAACTTTAAAGAAAAAGAATTACATATTTATTCCGAATCCTTACAGAAAGAACGCATTTTGCCCTAGTCCATCTAGATATTAGGGTAGCCCAAGCACTGGAAAAAATACCTCCATTATTAATGAATGAGAACAGGCTGGATTACAGGTTTCAGGAGGATAAACCCTACATATTAGGAATAACACATCCAAGCACAGTGTCTGACCCAGAGCAAATTATATTTGTTGTATGAAGAAATAAAATAATGAAGGAACAGATGACTTTAAGCCTACATGTCGGAACATAAAGGAAGTAACAACAGACCAAGGCAATAAGATGGTTGCAAACAGTACTAGATCGACAGTGTATTCAACAGTCGTGGGCCACTTTAGTGACCTCAGACAAGGCAGCCCAACCATACAGTAATGACCTGTGCCTCAGCGTGAGTTTCAGCATTGGTGTTATGGAGTCTTTCTTAGTCAATAAGCATCACATGAATTTTCAGGTTTTGCAAAATGTTAGTGTTCGAAAAGCATTTCCTGTTGCTGGCAATCTGCAGGAAATGCCTGCAACAATTTTCAGAAACATTTCTGTTGAACTACTGAAATTGCATTTTATGTAGCCCTGTGTGATTGCCCCTGCTTTATTGTTCAAGAACTGGTAATAATGAGTAAGAGGTTTAAGATGCAGAAAACTAGCAACAAAATCAGACTTGGAATTCTTTTTATTTTATTTTTTAATGAATAAAAGACCCTGTTAGAGTCAATTTCCAGAGATACTTCGCTAGCGTACTCTGTGTTTAATTTATTTCTAATTTAGAGACAAGCCAGCAGTTAAATGAGATGGTTTGCAAGCTCTAGGAATTCAATAAACATCTTCTCAAACAGGTTGAAAGTTGAGATCACAGAACAGACATGACAAATGTCACAGTGTATGTCAGGAAATGGCTGTGATTTGAACATGGTCACCTCTGTTTGCATGACCAGTTCCAGTGGAGGCTTTCCATGATGTGAATCTGTTATTGCTCCTCTCCCACGTTAATGTAATTGGTTCTTGCTCTCCAGAGGAGGATTTATTAAGGCAATTTCGGCAAATAAGGGAAAAGAGGTCCCTGTTTGCTACTGAATCCACCGAGTGTGGGTAATTTCTCCAGTCTTCCTCCAAATCCTAAAGGCATTCTTTGATGCACATGTAAAAACCTCTCCACTTTACAAGAGAAGGCAGAATGACATTCTTTTTATTCAGGAAAACCATGCTGCTTAATAAAAACAGTCCTAAGTAGCAGCATTTATCAAAGAGTTGATTATCATGTGTGTTTTTAAGGGTTATTTTTGCATGTTGTCTATGCATATGTGTGCACTCACCTGTCCTTACATGTGTGGAGGCCTTAGGTCACCTTCATGCAATAGACTTGGTAGTAGAAAACTGTTTTTCAGGAATAGTCCCCTCTGTTACTCTCCATTTTGTTTTTGAGACAGGGTCTCTCATTGAACCTAAAGCTCACAGTTGCTAGAATGTCTGGGCCGAGAGCCCAGAAACCCACCTGCCTCTACCTCCCTCTGCAGGAGTTGCAGCATGAACACCCACACAGCTTTTCACGTGGGTACCAAGTCTAAGCTTGAGTGCGAGAACTTCACCCATTGAGCCATCTCTCTAGTCCCTGGGTATTTTAAGGCACACTGAAGACATTTTCAGAAAATTATCCAAAGGAGTAGACAGAGCATGTACATTTTAAAAATAGTTTTAAATTCTCAGTTGTTATTAAGATCGTAAATGCTGAATCAAAATTTCCAACAGTTTCTGTATCAAACCAGATCTGTCATAACTTAGCAAACTCACAAGGTGGCTTTCTTTTAGTGAAGTGACTCCAACTACAAAAGAGCAACCATGCTTCCCCATGTGGGCAAATTCTTCTTGCAACAGAGTGCGAGACACAGGAGACATAATTCCCACAGACAGTTGCCTTTCTTCTGCCAACATCTTTCAGTTTGAGTAAAATATTTTCAAAGTGCCCAAGAAATTTCATTATTCCAGCAGATAGATGGAACATCCTATTTTCAGCAGATTGGGCACACATTGAAATGGGATGTAGAAATCAAAAGCATCTACAAAACTGTCACCGTGTTCACAACTTTCAATGCTGAGTGCAGATGGATTCAATGAAAGAAGCCAGCATAGGGTGTCCAGGTGAGGGCAGCATCAAAACCAATCCCCTGGGGAAAACCTGGTGACTATAGAATTTTTGGCCCTGGGGAACCCAATTTAAGCAATAGGAGATCTGTTGCCTAATCCAAGGTAACCAATACAGAGGAAAATGAATGCAATCTCTCGGGTGTCAAGCAATCATACCAAGGGCTGGATCACCATTTATTCTTGGTAAGGACTAGTGGCCCTAACTCTGTTATGTGGAGTGTTGCTTAACCTGCCACTTTACTTTGAAAGTCAGGCTTTGCCTTGCATCTTCAGAGAAACATTAATTCTGATCTGGCTTGGGTTTCTTCCCTGGGCAAAAGGTTAAGTGATCCATAAATTTATTTCCCTGAAGACTTGGAAAAAGAAAAGCAAATATCACAGCGATTTGTTAGCCAAGATCTGCAGCAACAGAATCATCGGATGTCCGCCTTGTAGCCAGAGTCAGAGTCGTGTGGTGAATAGAAAATAATTAAAATATTTACAGCTCACCCTCATGAATGATACCAACGACCAGAAAGATCAAATCCACCAAGAAATCTGATTAATAAGGAATGGCTCTAACCTGCTTCATGTTTGACTAAGAAGTAAATTCCATTACAAATGGCAAGGAAGCATAAATCACACTTGCAAAGTAGTGTTTTTGTTAACAGAACCACACTGTGTGGAAATGTTCAGTATCTCTAAACCACAATATGCATGTTCCAAAGTAGAACCCTTATTCTTCATGACCTAGCCTTAAATTTTGTGGGAGGTATCCAGCGGCTCAGCATTAGTGTACAAACACCTTTACTCTGTATACCTGCACCAGGTTTTCTGGTTGTAGGTAATAGCCTTCACACGGAAATGCTCTTGTGGATGAGAGTGTCCTTGAAAAGATGGTAGTTGTGGGGAGATCCTTGGAGGTGCAACCCTCCCCTCTCAGCCACAAAGGCTTTGGCTGTTGAGACTCCATCAAGCACATGGCATGGGTCTGTGCTCACTGAAAAACTCCATGTGGAATCCCAACTTCTTTTGCTAAATGAAGAGCATTGTGTCCCTGCCCCTTGGTATCTGCATATCATTGCTCAATATGCAGCCAGAGACTAAGCTTTTGCTTAGGAAAGTTGTGGAGCGATGTACCAGGGATAGAACACCCTGGAACAGGGGAAGCCCGTGAGACTGGCCTGTTGGACCTTCTCTTGCTGTTACTAATGTATTTCATAGATGAATACCAAGCATCACCAGACCCGGAACTGGCTGTGCCTACTCCCACAGCTGGGCCATTGCCCATACAGAAACCTGTGCCCTATTTTGTCACAGTGTCTCAGAGGTGCAATTACAGTCAATCAGAAAACTTACTGAGTTCAAAACATTGTGCTTCTTCCTGGGTCTAAAGAGATGAACAAGCAAGATAACAGGCCAGCCTTCCCTTATGTGTGGTCTACTGGAAAAGCAGGAATTATGTAAGATTGCCACAGATAATTATCAAAGCAATTATATGTTGCATTGAACTGGGGGCAGGTTTCAGAAACTGTTGTGGGTAGGATATGAAATGGCCTGTAAAGTTCATTTGTTGAGTACTTGGTACCCAACTGATGGGGTTATAGGCGTGTGAATGGATCAGAAGGGCAGTTTCTTCCATCAGTGGCTTAATCTATTGATGGGATCTTTAGTGAATAGGCTATTTAAAAGATTAGACATGATTGGCAGAAGTAGGTCCCTGGTGACTTATCGTTGAAGTGTGTATCTTGACCCTTACAGCTTGCTGTCTTTCTGTTTTCTATCTGTGAGGGGATGAGTCCATTTGCTCTTCCTAGGGCTCTCTGTTAACACAATTCCCTGCCTACTTACTGGCCCAGAAGTAATGGAGTCAGCAAACGCTGGGCTGAAACCTCTGATACTGTGAGCAAAAAAAAAAAAATCCTTCCTGCAGCTGTTTATGCCAGGTATTTTCATCCCAGTAATGGGCACGATGAATGTGGAGGTGTGCCATAAGATCGCATAGGCATAGTCGGAGAGATCAAAAGTGTTGTCCCCAAGGAAAATCATGTAGGTTAGACCTTGAAGAAAAACGCTTCCTGGAAGGAATCTCAGTCAGAAAGAATGCAACTTGACAAGTGTAGCAGGACATTATTTTCACCAGAGTAGACGTAACTGCTAGTATGTGATCCTTGTCATTGGGACCACTGACTGTTGATGTTCCCTTGCGGAAGGAGAGAGTTAGAAGTATCATCATTGCACCAACACCTAAGACCTCAGCTTCTCCCTCCGGCACCTCCCGTCATCTTGTATGTGACTCTGTCCTGACCGCGTGTGTTCTCATGGTCTTGGGAGGTATAAGAAGTGTACAGAAGTGGGAGAAAACTGAAATGGGTGTATGCAGCTATGACAAAACTGCCATCCACTCTGGGGTAACACTTTCAAAGATATGGCTACCTTGGGGTCACCTATACTCCTGTTAAGTACCCAAACATCCATGTTCTAGAAGTGAGCCCAGGGAACTCATTGATTCCCCAAGTAGGACTTCCATGGAATCCTACATTGATTTGTCTTTGGTACTCTGTTAGAAGGGTAGACTCTTCCATTTCTCAAGAGAAGAAGGTCCCCAACAACAGGTGGGGACCGCTGGTATGAAGACTGAATGGAGATTATGTAAAACACAAAGTATACAGAAAATTTTCAAAGATATGAAATGACAGATTTCTTAAAACACTCAGAATATTGTGCATACCAATGTTTATGTAGGAGAAGGCTCTGAAAGATATAAGTAGAATCTGTTATGGCAGTTCATGCCCTGGGCAAACTCTCCATCAATTTTGTTGATAAAAACAACTTTTCGTATTAGCCTGTTGTCATTGATGCATTACCTCTACCCTCAAGGTGAGGTATACATATTTAAGACAGTGTCATTAAATTGAATTTGAGCTTCTAACCTGCTTAAGACCAACTCCCAAAGTTTTCTATTAAAACCAAGTCTCTGATCCGTCATAGATGTAACAATGACACAGACAAGTCAAATGATATAGACTTGATTTGGGCTGCATAAGATATTATTCGCGAGTCTCTGTGGTATGCTTTTTTTTTCCCCCAGAAGTATACTATGTACCACCTGGACTGTATTTGTTACACATTTTCTCTTACAGTTTTCATTTACATATAGAAATTTCCTTTGCTATGCAATAATATTGGAACTTGCTGTCACTACTCCTTCTGCAAGTGATCTTGTGACATATCAGGTAATAGAAGTTAAACAGGACAACTAATAGGAGTAATCTCTCCTGACTACACCTCTGTCTCCAGCATGATCTTTTCCTTAAGAAAGCATCCCTCTCAGGTCTGTGAGGTAGTTGAAGAATAGACAGCTAGAGTCTCATAGTTAAATTTTGAGTTGTTTAGGAATCAAGAGCGTGTTCTGGATATAAGATGTTTTTAAAATTGTGATGCAAGTTAGTATGAAAGCTGAGTTAGATATAGAACTTTAAACTCATGGAGATGGTTAGATAGTATAAGGTTAAAGTCAGGTGCCAAATACATATGGATTGGACATTGGGAATGTATGCTAAGCCATATAACTCTCATAATTGTGGCCTATTTATTTCTGTTGTTTTGTATTGTATTTAATGTTATAAGAGAAAGAACCATTTGTTGGACTGAAAGGGGGAGCTGTTGGGGGGAAGAAGATATACCTTAAACTTAAAAAAAAAGGGAAGAGGATGGGGGGTTGAGGGGGAAGAAGGTGGGAGGGTGGGACTGGAGGGGGGAGTGGGGAGGGGATTGTGATTGAGATGTAACTTGAAGAAGTAAAAAATAAATTATTAAAAAAAAGAAAGCATGCAAGGTTTCAGCATCACATGGCATCTCACATAAAGGAGGATGTTTTGATCAGCAGCAATTCCTCAGCATAAGGAGTGTCTGCTTTCCCCCTCCCTACCCTACTTATACAAGAATGTCTTGAATAGTTTGGATCGCCTCCTAAGGAACACTCTGCATTCTCCTCCAAGCAGAAGGTTTGTACTTACCCACCAGTGGCAGAACCTGTCTTCTAGGCAGGAAAACTTTTCCATTTCCTCAGCTTATGCAATAGGTCGTCCAATGTGCCATCTGCTGATCCAACTCTCAAGGCATATGGCTCTTGCCTCCTCCATCAGCAACAGTGTAGATTATCCAAAGAGGTCATGTTCAGAGAGAGAAACTTGAGTGCTAACAACCAAGTCCCTTGGCGGGCAACTCTTCACCTGGGTCAACTTGTAACTTCAAAGTCTTCCTCCCTAGAAACATTTGCAGGTCTCTCATCCAGTGATTTTATTCTGATGTCTGTACTTTTAACATTTGTAGCAAGAGACAGCCATGAAAATCTATGGTTAGCTATCAAATAATACTGAAACTTGCTCTTTGCTACAGCAAGAGGAGTCATCAGATGTTTTGTTTTCATGATGTGACAGGCTTTTTCTCAGGTATTTCATTGCTCTGGAACCATAGAATAACTCCAGCCCTGGACCACCTGGACTCCAACACACTGACATTATGTTCTTAGAACAGTTATTTAAGTTTCATTGCTTCATTTGTAAACCAGACAGAAGATAACAACAGTTTCCATATGTTTGAGATTACTGTGTGATTCCATAATGCTATGTAAAAACCCTACCTAGATTAGCATACACTCAACATTATGTGAACATTATTTATCAGTCTTTCATTTATACCAGAGTAAGTCTCCATTTGATGTGTGGAGTAACTGGAGCATAGAGAACAGCAGTTGCTATTACTAAGGTGTTCTTAAGATTCATCATCTCAACACTGTGTTTTTATACAAGATTCAAAAGAGAATTTTTTATTTTTAGACTTATTTCTCTTCTTATTAAAATTGTCTGTCATCAAGCAGATTCAAACCGGAAGTTCAGCAATGATGTCATTGGTTTAAATCTATTGAGTGCCTTGTGTTCCTTTTTCTACTCATCTGTATTTTCTTCTAATAATAATTTTAAATAATCACCTGATAAAATAACCTCAAAAGCAGCAAGCATTGTGCTTCAAGAATATTTTCCACTATATAAAAGAAAAAGTCAGCTAGTTATGGAAAACTGTTTTCCAAAGTAAATTTTTATTGTAACAGTGACCATTGAAAAATAAAGAGTGCTGCGTATGAATATGAATCATAGAGAGAGGGCTACTTTTTATTAGGTTCCTGATCTCTATTCACCTTTCCACTGCCCTCTAGGCATAGAAAGTGCCCTGCTCTGAAGCCAATTAATTTAACTTCTACAAGCAGGTCAAACTACTTCACAAATCTATATATTTTTATATACCATTTCCTTTTGACAAAAATATTCTCTTTCTATTTATTTAATTAACTTCTCTTTAATTACAACTCCTGTAATTACTTTTAAAAATAGCTTAAACATCATAACCTCTGTGATGCAGGCATTGTCTGACACTCCATGGCATTTAATAATCTTTCTTCCTTTGTCCTTTCATGATGTCATGTATTCAACGCTGCAGGAACTTTATCAGTTCATTTGTTTGTTCTTTTAAGAGATTTTCATTGAGTTTCTCCTACTTGACTCTACATTAAACTAGGATTACTGTGTATGGATTATTTTCACTTCTAAAAATGTTTACCCACCAGGAACCTGAAAGAAAACAGATTTGTTCTTTCTGATTGAAGGAAGGAGTTGACTAAATAGCACTATTCTGTAACTTATATTTTACTTTTTACTTTTTTTCAACATTTATTTATTTATTTAAGTTACATCTCAATCACAGTCCCCTCCCTCCTCCCTCTCCAGGTCCCACCCTCCTACCCTCTGTCCCCTCTCCCTCCTATCCTCTTTTTTTTTTTTTTTTGAAACTTAAGGTGTATTTTTTTTCTCTGCAAAAGCTCTTCCTTTTAGTCCAATAAAAGTCACTTTTCCTTATAACATTAAGTACACTACAAAACAATAACAACAATTTGGCAAAAATTATGAAAATTATAAGGTATAACATACATTCCAAAGGTCCAGTCCATATGTATTTGTCAACTGATAATAATGTTAAATAAAGATAGTATTGAAGTTTGCACCTCTTCTTTCTGTCAGACTTCAAATATCCTTTGGCTGTTTTAAAAACCATCAAATCCATCCTCAGAACCAACAATTTGCTGTCATTCAGTAAATGTGCAAGCCTACATGCTGTATTTCTTATTTATTTATTTATTTATTTATTTATTTATTTATTTATTTATTACTTCAGGTTACATCTCCATCACAGTGTCCTCTTTCCACCCCTCCCAGTCCCGCCCTCCCACCCTCTACCCCATAACCCTTCCATCCCACTCCTCTGGAGTGGAGTGTCCCTACATAACAATCCCCCACCCCAGTTCAGCAGTCATATGAGGGCCAAGAGCCTCCTCATACACTGGGGGCCTACAAGGCAGCACCACTAGTGAAAAGTGTCTCACTGACAGGAAACAAAGTCTATGTCCATGTTCCCTTTGGTGCATTGACTGTAGTATAGTTATCCTGTATTATATGGCTAAAATCTGACTATAAGTGAATAGATGCCATGTGCATCCTTCTGGGTCTGGGTTAGCTCACTCAGGATGAGCTTCTCTAGTTCCATCCATTTGGCTGCAAATTGCATGATTTCATTGTTTCTGAGAGCTGAGTAGTATTCCATTGTGTAGATGTACCACAGTTCTTTAATCCCTTCTTCGGTTGAGGGATATCTGGGTTGTTTCCAGTTTCTAGCTATTACAAATAAGGCTGCTATGAACATAGATGAGGAAACTTCCTTATGATTCCGTGAGGAGTCATTTGGATGTACACCCAGAAGTGGTAGGGCTGGGTCTTGAGGTAGAGCTATTCCAAGTTTTCTAAGATATGGCCAGACTGACTTCCATAGTGGTTGGACAAGTCTGCACTCCCACCAGCAGTGGAGGAGGATTCCCCTTTCTCCACACCCTCTCCAGCATGCGCTATCATTTGAGTTTTTGATCTTAGCCATTCTGACAGGTGTGAGATGGAATCTCAGAGTCATCTTGAGTTGCATTTCTCTGATGATTAAGGATGCTGAGCATTTCGTTAAGTGTCTCTCAGCCATTAGTAATTCCTCCTTTGTGAATTCTGTTTAGCTCTGTGAATGACATAACTTCTCCAAGTAATAAAAGGACATTGTTGTCATGCATATAAATATCTTTAAATCCCACCAATATCTTTATATACAATTTTTTTCCTGTTAAAATATGTTCATGTTAGTGGGAGTGCTAAAACACAATGAGCACATGTGTTCTAGATCCACCTGCCTAGAACATGACACCAGATCCAGATCTGTGCAAGCATAAGGTCAAAAATATCAAGGACCACTGTTTACAAAAGTAAGAATAACATTGTTGATATAAAACTATTAGGATCTTTGTTTCTCAGGTGCATGAAGGTGCTCACACAATAGATGGAGCCTAAATTTCATAATTCATAGATTTTTGTGGGAAATCTGGCCAAGTCCACAATTTATTGTTAAACCAAACTTAAAACCATAAAGCTCCATATACTGTGTATATGTTTTTCTAAACAAATGGAATAGTAGGCTGATGGAAACCCAATTATTAACCCCAGTGCCATCAAATAACATGTCAACCCAGAGTAATGTTAAGTAACGTAAGGTATTTGCATGTGTGCGATCATCATTGTTATGTTTGATATTTTTTCCTTGTTCGTGGCTATAGTGTGTTACTTTATAATTTCAAACACTGAGATAAACTTTGAGTGAGAAACAACACTGTGACCAGATCCAAGGAAGTAATTCTCTGCTAAGTCCACACACTCCCAAGGTGACTGTGACTACACCACGTATCCCAGTTTCAAAAGTCTGTTATGTTTACTACAAAATTGAGCACATTCTTTTCTCAGAACAGCGCCTGTACTAATAGCCTGCTCCCAGGGCCTCTCATGAACACATGCCTCCACAGAAAGAGATAAGGAGGGAAAGCAGAAAGGCTCAATGACCCACCAATGGTGTGCCAGAAAACCGTCTCTGGCAAATAAAAGACTACCCCATATATCACACTGAAATTACTTAAATCAACCACTTTTTGAAACCAAGGGGAACACTTCTCTGTAGATAAGACAAACTTAAGATGAATATAGAGGCATATAAAACCCACAAGAGTAGAATATAATCAAGACAAATCAAGCCAGGAATATATACTTCCATGAGGTAGCCATTTACTGTGGCAAAAGAAAATACATGTTTCCAGACATAATAAAGAAAAATTAATGTAGAGTCGTAAAAAATATGCTTTTCAAATTAACTCTTCTCCCAAAAGTTATGCCACCTGACCTGGGTGGTCCATTTATGCCAATAGCATTTCCCAGCAGGAGACTGTGGTTCCCAAAGACAGGGTTTCAAAGCAGTCTGGGGCCAGTGATCCCACTGCATGTGATGGTCCTCTCAGCCTCACTCTGAACATGAAAGTAGAGTCCTCGCCTAGGTGTTCTGACAGGCAAATATTAAAGAGCAGCATGTGTCAGGAGATGTAAGAAATCACCTGGCATTTTTGACAGGTTTTATGGTAGAATGTTTGTATTGTCAGGGCAGTGGATATGACAAACTGGAGAGGTGACAGTAATAGGAGTGTGTCGGTAAGAGAGCAAGCTGAATAGAGACACCACTGTTGACAATAACATGCTTCTGTTAAACAAGAACATTTGCTTGTTCTTTCCTCTGGGTGGGGGGATGACTATTTTTTAAGCATTTTTCCCTAAATCTCACTAAAACACCATTTCGTTTTGGGCAAAGCCAAAGACTAAACCATCAGCTACATAGTTACGTCTGTTTCTGGTGCCTCAGAGCACCACATTGTTGACATTATTTATTCAATCAGAGCATCAAGTTGGACTGAAGCTGAACTTACACAGAATTTTGAAGTGGCTGTGAGACGATTATCTATTTTTCTGAAGTTTGCTGCACATTAACCTTGGAACCAAAGCTCAAAAATGGTTATTACTCTGTGGTTTAAAAGCCCAGCAATATGTGCAAGGTACATTATGTATCATCTTGGTTACAAACCAACCATCCCACTAGTATGTACCATACATAAATTGTGTGGAACAGTATAATCTTTCTTTCCACAAATAAATATAAATTTTATATTTGTTACATTGCTATAGATACTCAAGTTAATTACAGGGTCTATCTCTCACCTCCAGCCATGGCCTACTTCCTAGTTATTTGAACTCTAGATATATTATACTTCAACTCTGTATGCATGCTCAGTGGTAGAGCATTTGAGAAAATGAACTGCCAGTTGTGAATTGATGCTAAATGAAGGGGTAGGGCTTTAAAAAAGAGTCCTTTTCACTCGTGGGCTTTAATACTCATCTAATTATAATGATTTCAAATTCTCTCAAGGCTAAAATTAAACTTGGCTTCCTGGATAGCCAAACAAGTGACTATTCTTCTATACCACCCAGTTCCCATTTTATCTTAAGCCCACTTTGAACATAAATTGGTTAAAAACAGTCATATTCTGAATGCCGAATAGGATATCACTAAAAATTATAAACCAAGGGACCAGTTAAAGTTCAGCACTATCCAATTACAGCAATAATAGAGCATTGCTAGTTCCCTTTCTGATGAATTGAGAGGGGAAGTTGGTGGTAGGAACAGAAGATTGGTTCTCTCCAGGAGTGTTGGTTATGATGCTAATGTCCAACTGAGGGGAAGATGTGGAGCCAAGAGGAAAGTTACCAAAATCACAGTGCAAAGGAAGAGCCAGCACAGAGTCAAAACCTGATCCAAAGTTGAGCTGCTAAGCTGTTGAAGGGTTGCCAAAAGAGACAAAGTCATGCATAAAACTGATGGGCAGTGGAGGGATGGAGAGTGGAATTTGTTCTTTTATTTTTCCATGTGAAAAAAAGGCTTGAAGCAAGTGATCAGGAAACTCCAGAGAGCTTGAGAAAACCATCTGATCAGAGACCTGTGACTTCAGATAACCATAGACCCTGAGGACAATTACAGGATCGAACAGACACCATTATTACACAAGAGATCACGGAACAAGCACCCTGATCTTGCACAAACAGATGCATGTTGTTCAGACTGTGGAACAAACTTTCCTGCATATAAACCTTGACCCTGCTAATTTCTAGCTGCATGATACAAGGCAATTAGTTGCTTTATGCTGTATAGCTTCAATTTCCTCTTCTGTGTAATTCAAATTTTCACAAAGATGATTTTGAGAAGCAAAGTGATTATTAAGTATGATATAAAGAGTGTTAAGATTAAAACAAAAATATTTGGCACTATATTTTTTTCATTTTTTTCATAGAGTGTTCAGTGTTTTTGACTATTCCCCTGGCTCAATCAAGCTCTAGCTACTCCTTTGAGGCAGGGTCTCTACTGAAACCTTCAATTCACATCTTTTTCCATGCAGACCTTGAAGCCAGCAAGTGTGCTGGTGATCTGCCTGTTTCTATACATGGGAACTGGAATTCATGCATTTGGAGAAGTGCAGCTTGTCACATATATGCCAGGATACAAACTGTTCTCAGTATTCAGGTCATTGCTCTTAGCTACTGAATTCTTCAATTCCTAGGCTATTGTTGTTGTGTGTTTTGTTTAATGTTGATGTGTTTTTGTTTTGTTCTGATGGGATCCCTCTGGAGACCTAGGAAAAATAACACCAGGACTATTCAATCAATGTGAAGCGGATGGTGGAAAAAAAATGATCTGGTGGAGTTGGGAAATACCATTGATCAATTCATGCAAGATGAGCCAGGAATTTCATTTACCTGTTCTGGTTCCAGTCTGTCTTCAGTCATCATAGATATTAGGTTTTTTTTCTGTAGTGATTTAATTTCTATTTTATAAGCCCCATCAACGTCTCTATGCCTCCCTCCTTTTTCCTTCTCTTTCCTCCATCCTCTGTCCTCTTTCTCTTCTCCTCTCCATTCCCTTTGATCTCTTCTTCCTTTCTCTCTCCTCTCTCCCCTAGCTTCCTACTCCCTCCTCATCTCTGCCCTCTACTTCTTCCTTTGCTCCTGTCTGTCAGGAAGAACTGTACAGCAGTGATTTTAAGACTCTTGCAGTTTGAGCTATTGTGTGTGGTTTATTTCATAATATGCCCATTGCTTACAATCCATATTGTGTGGCAATTTAAATGTTTCATTACTTTAAATTTATGATGTGGTTCACAATTTTTAAAAGGATATCATATTTTGAGTGCTGATTAGAATTATATACAAATTTAAAAGACCTTAAAAATACATTGAGCACTTAAAATAAAAGCATCCTGAGTCTATAAGCAGTATGTATTTTAAAATTATAATTGAAAATGAGTTGCTAACTTCACTTTGACTTCAAGTTTTCAGTTTTGTTTTTGAAGACATCCTCTGTTTAGAACAACTTTAGGTTCTTAACAAAACTGAGAAGATAAAGAAATGGGCCACTCATCTCCTGTCCTTACACATGCAGAGCCCTACCCCCCATCATTAGCATGCTCTACCAGATATTATAACTCATGAGCACTTTAGTACATCATTATCATCCAAAGTTCATAAACTACCTTTGAGATCCCTCAAGGTTTTACACTTTGTGGGTTCTATAGAATGCTGTGTCTCCACCATTAAGAGTAATATAGAGGGGTTTGTTTTTTGTTTTTGTTGTTGTTGTTGTTATTGTTTTGTTGTAGATGGATTTTTTTAATGACTCTAAAGAACATCATGGAGATGTTCTACCTATTCATCCTCCTCTTTCCATCTCTGGTCCTGTCTTTCCCAGCAAGCCACAGAGTTGGAGTCAGTCAACCAACCCAAAGCCTGTACAGATTGACTCCCTTCACATGGTAACATATGTTTGAGTGCCCCGGCCCCATATCTTTTTGTGGTTCTATAATATTCCATTCTAAGACTTAATAATATTCACTTGCTCTGCTCTACCAGATATTATTTACTTTGTCACTTTCTGAAGACATACAGATGCTTCCAGGTTTAGCAACTGTGGTTAAAGCTTCTTTAAACATCCTTGATTTGGTTTTTGCTTGTTTATTTGTGTATGTGTGTGTATACACATAGATAGATATCCATTTTCCCCTAGATAAATTTCAAAAGGTATGACAATTGAATGCATATGTAAAGATTATGTTTAACTTACTTGTATAAGAAACTACCAAAAATGCCTACCAGAGTAAATGTGCCATTTTACATTCCTCCCAGTGCTGACAGGGAACCTATCCATGATCTACATACTTGCTGTCATCTATTGCTGTCCTTATGTTAGTTTGGGGCCTTCCTTATGAGTGTGTGGTAATACTGCACTGCCATTTAATTTTGTATTTCCTCTACGACACATGACATGCAACATGTATTTATCACATATAAGCCACGTTTGATGAAGTCCCTGATGATTCACTGAGTCCACCTCAATCAGGTCATCTGCTCTCTTACTCAGCTTTACAGTTCTTTGTGTTTTCTAGAAGATTGTCCTTGACTATGCATGACTTTTACAAATATTCTCCCTCAGGTTGTAGCTTGTCTGTTCACTGTCCTGGTGGCATCCTTTGCAGAGCAGAAGTTTGTAATTTCAACAAGGACTTTAGGGTGGCTTTCTTTTAAAGATGCTTACATATTTAATATTTTTCAGATGCCAGCATTTGTTTCTATGTGTTAGCAGAATTACTCAAATAAACTGTGGATACACCTAATTCTAGATCATTCTGCACAGTTCTTAAGATAATGAAACATATGAGTTCTATACATAATAAATAACCATATGATAGTGACCATGTTTATCTTATTATATGGTTAATGTTATGAAAGCTTTTGGGAAAGGTTCTCACTATGTAGCCCTGGCTGGCCTACAACTTACTATGTAGACCAGGGTGGCCTTGCAGTCACTGAGATTCATCTGCTACTCCCTCCCAAGCACTGAGTATAAAGGTGTGTGCCACCAGGCCAGCCACTTTTAATGTTCCTTATACAAGCATGTATAAATTTGAAAAAAATACTGTAATATAACCATCTGCTCATTACTCAGATACAGTAGCCCTCAATATCTAGTTACTCATAGCACACTGATTCCCTCCTCTCAACTTTTTATGTTTTGTTTTAAATTTCTGAAAGATAAAATCCCAAAGAGTATGTTCTCGAGGTCTCATATCAGTTTTAGCAAAATAATGTAGTTTTTTCCAGGATAACAACTTTACCAAATCAGTGCAGTCTGGTTGCATATATTTTGAATGGCCTAGTTTAAAAGTATTTGCAACTATTTTTTTCACTCCTCATTCTAGAAATCCACATTAAGATCTTTTGAAGGTGTGCAGATTTCTAGCCCTGAAATGTAAACCATGCAAGCCATGATAGAATAGCCCTTAAAAAAAGCTTTCTTAAGTTTGTGCCTAGAAATATAAGGTTTATATCATGTTCCACAACTATAACTATGCTGCATGCTTCCAATTTCATAGATAATGGCTTTCTTCATTGAATTTAATAAAGAAAGGTCTATGTAACTTGCTAGAATCATGTTTCTCTGGGCCTGGTATGTAAGTCCCCACTCATGTTTGTCAGCCTTCATATCCAGCTGTTACAGAAAAGGCTGAGTTTGTGGGACGTTTTTCTTATTTAACCTTAGATTGATACTCACATGATGTTCAAGATCTTCTTGTTCCTCTGCCATTTTAATCCCCCCTTTTTTGAATCTGCGACCCCATAATACATCAAGACACTCTGACCACTGTCCATTTGGTGAAACAATTATAATGATTCCCTTGACAAACCTAAGTGCAGTTTGTTTGCACAGCAGCCTTTTGAGACAGAAGACGCAGGGATGAGATGGTTCACTCAAAGAAAGATAACAGGAGGCAAATTAGTATTTTAATGGCCTCAAACATGGACATTTTTCTTTTCTGATAGAAAAATTGACTTTGGATTAATTGTTAGTTCTTCCTGAATTTGGAGCATTTTGTTGCTAATTTTGACAGTTTTTATGTATTCTCAGATTTTGTGGTAGACACTCAACCACATCATTTTTCCTGTCAGCCTTTGTAATAGACTAAAGATAAACATAGGACTGAAGTAAAATATTAGGGAATTTTATCAATATGAAACTTCTTAGAAATAGAGATACTCTTTTATGTGCTTTGAATTTGGGAAGCTGTGAACCTTTCCTGTTGGGACCAACACATAGAGAAAACCTGAAGAAAAGTCAGTTCAACCTAGATAGCAGAACTGTGAGACAAAGACTAGTGGGCATATTTATGGTGTCAGTCTAGCCACTGATGTTCAATTAACACATTTTGAACCATTTAATACTTTGCTTTGTTGGGTGCATTTTCATACTCCTTTTCATAACTGCTGTTTTAACTTTGTGAAGGTTCTACCTCATGTACAAACCTAAATCCTGTCTACCTCATCACTTAAACTCCAAGTACTCACCAGTGTCTTTATTCTAAAATTGTCTGTTGACTTTGACCTATGCAGTGTGGCAGATTAAGAGTCTGAGAATGAGAGCATGTGGTGGAGAATCGCTGAGTGGGAATGAAGCAGCCATCTGTTTCTTTAAGTGTACGAGGTACATAGCCAGACCATCACCCTATAGTGCAGTTACTTCACATTTCAAAAGAGATGACACAGAACCAGGAGTAAAGAAACATCTCCTCCTCACATCATGTAGCAGGCAAATTAGTTCAACTATCTGTCATAACTACTTTCAACTCCCTTCAGTCTATCAGCAAAATTAAACACCAGTTCTGTAATCTTGAAGACATTGTATCACATCCCTATGATTCAGCACCTTTGTCTGTAAAATAAAAACAGTGCTTTGATCAGGTTATGATTGTGGAATATCACAAAACACAAAAGTGTCCTCATTTCCTTTCTGTTGCTATGATAAAATGGCCTGACATAAAGCAAATTTGGAAGAAACGCTTTCTTTTATTATACAACTCCAGGTGACAGTTTGTCATAGCAGGGAAGTGAAGGTGACAGGAACTCGAAGCAGATGATCATGTCATCAAGGACAGAGGAAAAAAAATTCACCCTTCCCTACTTCTCAGCTCACTGATACAATTCAAAACCCAAACCTAGGAAATAGTGCCACCCACACTTAGGCTCCATTTTCCCATCCCTTACAAGCCAATCTGATCTGGAAACTTGTGAGTGAGACATTCTTCCCATGTGACAAGCTGAAAATAAAAACTAGCCATTACAGGAGGCTATAAACTTTAGAGGAAGGGGCCTAGAGAGGTTGATCAGCAGTTTAAAAGCCCTGGCTGCTCTTCCAGAGGCCCTGAGTTTAATTCCCAGCACCTACATGATGGCTCACAGCCATCTGTAATGGAATCTGATTTCTATTTCTGGTGTGCATGAAACCAGAGCATTCATATGCCTAAATAAATTAATTTAAAAAAGACAAAGATAAAATTCAGGAAAACATAGATCAAAAATTGAAACTAGTGGCTTTATCCTTTTTTTTTAAACTAACCTCTTCAAGCCATTTTGAAGGTAAGTATTCATTAAGTAACAAAGTAATGAGTTAATTTACAGGTCTTTCCTAAAGATTGTGAAAGATTTCGAATTCAAGGCTGACCTTTCAGAATGTTGAGTTTTCAGTCTTAAATTGAATATTTATTTTAAAACAACAAATTATACCCTATTTAAACTAAATAATTTGGCCACTTAATTTATATAGAAGCATTAAATTTGGTTTCCATCTGTCACTTTACACCCAGATTAGTTATACTTTATGACATGTTTTCCCTTTTCATTCTATTATTAATATTTGTGTTCATGCAACCCCTTTCACTCCTTTCTATTTTTGCTCTCACTGGAAAAGGATAAAGTTCTAAAAATAAGGATGTGATTACTAACAATTCACTAAATCAACATTAAGTAACAGAAGTCAATGGTGTCTTTTTCCCACAGGTGATCTCCATATTCATAACAGGAGATTCATTTATGGTAAAGTTAGATCTTATGCCAGTTTGGACATTTTCAAACTAATAGAACTTTGCCTTTTAGAGTCTTAAAATGTAGTAATTGTTAGAGTCCAAAAAATTAAAAATGGACTATTAAAATTTATTGTACTTCATACAATAAAATTAATTAAACTTTTAATTAAAAGGCTCATATCAAAAGAAGCCTCTGGATTCTTTCCTTGTCCAAGAACAATGGGGAAGGAGTCCATCACAATCTACAGTCTACTCAGAACTGGGCTTTGCCCCAGTTTATCTGACTCTCAGAAATGAACCAAAACCCAAGATCCCTCAGACATCAGCAAACACCTTTCTCAAGTGTTTGCAAGTCTCCAGGTGCATGGGGTCCCCAAATAAACATTATTCCAATACTGATCAGCTGCATAGGTGAAGACCATGTTAGGAAACTGGTCTACAAGGATTTCTTAATGAGAGCAGGTGGCTGTTGATAGTCTAAATAGATTCGATAATTAGTTAAACATTTTTAGGACTTTAGGTGCATCTCACAAGGGATTTTGGTAATGTTCAAAAGACAGCTTGTGGAAGAAAGCACCTGTTCTAGATTTTCTTTATTCACTTTCTCCTAATAAGGGTAACAAATTTTGAAAACAAAAAAACGATAGGAGAGATTAATGTTTTAATTAAATCACTTCTATATTTTTACACATTTGAGGGCTGTCAATGAACTATCTCTCTAAGATATATATGGATTTCATGTGAAAGACAAAAATTAGCTTATCTATTTAGTTAGTTACTTCTTGCGAAAAGCTTATAAAAACTACACAAGGGACTAACACTTGCTTACTTAATAAGTAGTTTTTCATACCAAAGTTAAGTGATAGTATGTTTTATCTTAAATACTCTATCTGGATGTATAATTTAAATACATTATGTGTTCTAAATAAGCCAGACATCTTTTTTAGTCTGACGTTCCATAGTAGGACAATGATATTTTACCTGCCTTAACTAATATTATTTTAATAATATTAGCTATGAAGAGAAATTCAAAATCTATTGTTTATATTTGCACACACTTATATTACAACACCACATGGTCTCCATTCCAATAGTATTCCCTACAAAAACAAATGTTAGACCTCTTTAGCAAGAATGTGCATAGTACAAAAATACTATGCATAAAGTTTATAAATTGTTGCAATTACATAGCCAAGTTAATATTTTTAAAGATTATATTGATCAACAGTAGGATGAAAAATAAAATGAATTGCATTTCATATCTCCTTCAAGAGTGTTTTTTGAAACTGAATAATGACCTGGGTTGAGCCATTAATGCAAATCCTCAAAACTTAAGTAATTTCTTGATACTTTTCATTTTGAGACATCTTTTAAAGAAACAACAGATGCCTCTCCACATGCATTCAAAAAATCAATATAATTAATCAATAACACTCTCCACAGGTAATAAATGCTGAGAAGCATTTCTGCCTATCTGTATTGATCGACAGAATTGCTTCAAATTGGTTCTGATGTGTATAAAAATCATTTCCTTATTGATCAAAGCCTGTCTTCCCCTCTCTGATATGTTATTTTATATTGGCCACACAATTGTTTTAGTCTCCATTCTTGTACTTGTGATAAATAAATTTCCTGTGATCTGTGTATGAGATTAATTTGAATGAAATAGAAAATGAGTATTTTTGTGTCTTTAGGAGAACATATTGCTCAAAATTTAACCAAGGCATGAATAATCATGAGAAATTATTGTACTTATTATAATGAGAAACAGAATGATGGATTTCATTCATATTTTCATTATTCATGATAAGTTTAAAAGTTTTGAATAAGCTTCAATTTCTTATAACAGAATTCTGTTCCTACAACTACATGCACCTAATCTAGAATGGCACTTCTAGTGGTGAAATAAGGAAAAGTGCACATTTTCAGTAAAAGTTTGATTTTTAATCTTGCTTTCAATCTGTATTTCTATAACATTTTTCTATATCATGTTCAAAATTTTAAGTGGCTGTGTAACTTCTCTGCTAATAATGTGTCTAAATGTGTAGGTACCAAGTAGTAAGAAACATGCCTTCAAAATTGACTTTTTGAACAAAATATTAGATGTTTCAATAGATGAAGAATGTATTAAGCCTCATTAAAAAGAATCCATGTAACAGCTGCCCTAACAGTACCTGATAACTGGTAACTCACAGGAGGAAATTTTATTGATTAATTAAAGAGTTCTCCAAAGTAGCTCAGTCCCTAGGTGAGCACATTACCTACTATTTTGAGTTATCCTTCCAACAAAAACAAGAAAGATCTCTGTCATCATTATTCTCAGAATTTCATAACCACATCACCTCTTTTATTCCTTTGGGTGTTCCATGACAAAATGACATGGGTACACAGCCATGAAGACATTTGTAAACAAACACTTTCTTAAAACATGGCTTGATTAAATTGTTTTCTTCATGTCAGTGGCTTTTGATTTGAATCCATGAACATGAATCCTCATACTGACAACAAAGGTCCAGTTTACTTTGTCAATCTAGCAAATTAATTTTGCCTTAGTACTGAAGAAATAGTTCATGTAAAAACAAGCCAAGTTCGATATCATAGAAAACTTGGAATAGCTCTGCCTCAGGACCCAGCCATACCACTTCTGGGTATACACCCAAATGCCTCTTCACGGAATCATAAGGAAGTTCCTTCATCTATGTTTATAGCAGCCTTATTTTTTTTTAAATACTTTATTTTTTTTTCTTCAAGTTACATCTCAGTCAAAAACCCCTCCCTATTCCCCCTTCCTATCCCGCCCTTCCACCCTCTTCCCCCCAGAAGTTTCCCCTTTCAGTCCAACAGATGGTTCCTTCTCTTATAACAGTAAGTATTATACAAAACAACAGATATAAATATGCCACATTTATGAGAGTTAAATGGCCCAGTATACCTTCCCAATGTCCAGTTTATACATATTTGGCCCCTGACTTTAACATTCTACTATCTAACCATCTCCATGAGTTTAAAGGTCTATATCTGACTCAACATTCATACTAACTTGCAACACACTTTTCACCCGAGGAACAAGACGGAAGGGTCAGGGGGTAGAGCATGGGAGGGTGGGGCTGGGAAGCGGAAAAAGAGGACAATATGATAAGGATGTAACCTGAAGCAACAAACAAATAAATTTATTAACTAAAAAAAAAAAAAAAAAGGCAGGTGGCAGGGCTGAAACACTGTGAATGGAATACAGGATACAGCCGTTCGGCCTGGTTTTGCAGACCTCCAAGTGTAGAGAAGACGTGGAGCTAAGGTAAAATACAAGAGAATTGTGGTATTGGCCCATGCCTTTGACTTCAACGGAGATGTGGGGGCGGGGAGCACCGTAGAGTTGGTGGTCTTATGTATTCTGGAGTCATACGGAGCAGGGTGGTGAGAGTGCGTACTCTTGGTCCCACCATTCAAGAAGAGTACACCCTTGGTCCCAGCTCCCAGCACACTGGAGACAGAAAGAGGCAGATCCCGGAGCTCAGGGTCAGCCTGATGCAGGGCAAACTCTAAAGCGCAGCCTTATTTGTAATAGCTAGAAACTGGAAACAACCCAGATGTCCCTCAACCGAAGAATGGGTTAAAACACTGTGGTACATCTACACAATGGAATATTATTCAGCTATCAGGAACAGTGAAATTATGCAATTTGCAGCCAAATGGATGGAACTAGAAAAGCTCATCCTGAGTGAGCTAACCCAGACTCAGAAGGATGCATATGGCATCTATTCACTTATAGTAGGATTTTAGCTGTATAGTAGAAGGTATCAATACTACAACTAACACACCAAAGGGAACTTGGACATAGACTTCTTATTTTTAATTTTTATTTTTTATTTATTTTTTATATATTAGTTATATTTTTTCTGTTTTTTAGTCTTTTCTATCTATTGTATGCTTATTGATTTGTTTGTTTAGTAGTTCTCTCTCCCAGGCAATGAGACACTTTTCACTGATGGTACTGCTTCATAGATCCCCAATGAATGATGAGGCTCTTGGCCCTCATACGACCTCTCAACTGAGATGAGGGACTGTTATATAAGGACACCCCACCCCAGAGAAATGGGATCGAAGGGTTAGGAGGTAAAGAAAAGAAATGAAATGTGATGTTTCAGCCTTTTACTACTAACTGTCATAAACTGTTTAGGATAATTAAGAAATGCAAACTAATGGTTATGCAAGCCGGTCATTCTGTTAGGTACTATGACAGCCTATTATAGTTACTTGCTAAGCTAATCAGAAATAAACCTGCTAAGAGACAAGCAACATCTGCTTACCTTAATATAAGAGATAGATAGGGTCTCTTCAAAAACCTCAAGAGATCTGCAGAATATGGCATTCAAAGATGTTTTCATAACTTTAGATTTTTTTATATCAAGACATATCAACTCCTGACAGCACCCCCTATTCTCCTCCAAGTAGAAGATGAGCATCAAAGAATCACCAGTGGGAGATGATTGAATTACTCGCAAGCCTATCTCTTGGTAGGAAAAGCCCCTTGCCCCAACTGTAGACAGAATGCTGTCCAAAAAGGACAAAACCTGGAAGCAGGTAAGTCGACAGCCTAACTCTGCCAAGACAGGGTAGGTAAGTCCTTCATAACCCCTGCTCTACAATCAATGTCTGTCAGAGAAGCGGGGCCAAATGACTGAAGAGTGATGCTGTAATGTATGGAGAGAAAATGGGAACTGTCCAGGCAGCCACTGGTATGTCATTTCTTAGTTTTTGAAGCTGCAGGCCCTGTACTTCCTATAAAATCAGATGTTTATCCCTCTCAGGTCTCTGAGGTGGTTGAAGAACAGATAGCTAGAGTCTCATAATTAAATTTTGGGTTGTTTAGGAGTCAAGAGAGTGTTATAGATCTAAGAAGATACTTTTAAAATTGTGTTGCAAGTTAGTATGAATGTTGAGTCAGATATAGAACTTTAAACTCATGGAGATGGTTAGATAGTAGAATGTTAAAGTCAGGTACCAAATACATATGGACTGGTCATTGGGAATATACGTTAAGCCATATAACCCTCATAACTGTGGCCTAATTACCTCTGTTGTACTGTATTGTATTTATTATTATAAGAGAAAGAGCCATTTGTTGGACTGAAAGGGGAAATTGTAGGGGGAAATAAGATATACCTTAAACTTAAAAGAAAAAAAAAGGGAAGAGGATCGGGGGGTGAGGGTGGGAGGGTGGGACTGGAGGGGGAAAAGGGAGGGGATTGTGATTGAGATGTAACTTGAAGAAATAAAAAATAAAGGAAAAAAAACTGTGGTACATCTGCACAATGGAATACTACTCAGCCATCAGAAACAAGAAAAACATGCAATTTTGAGTCAAGTGGTTGGAACTATAAAAGCTCATCCTGAGTGAGCTAACCCAGACTCAGAAGGATGCACATGGTATCTATTCACTTATAGTCAGATTTTAGCCATATAGTACAGGATATCTATACTACAACTAAAACACCAAAGGGAACATGGACATAGACTTTTGTTTGTTTGTTTTCTCTCCCTGTCATTGAGACACTTTTCCCTTGTGGTGCTGCCTTGGAGGCCCCCAGTGTATGAGGAGGCTCTTGGCCCTCATATGACTGCTGAACTGGGGCGGGGGACTGTTATGTAGGGACATGGCACTCCAGAGGAGTTAGGGGGTAGAGGGCGGGAGGGTGGGACAGGGAAGGGTGGAGAGAGGACACTATGTTGGACATGTAACCTGAAGCAACTAATAAATAAAAAAAAAGAAAAAGGAAAAAACAAGCCAAGTTGACATAAAAAATCAAAACAAGAAAATGGCTGCTCTTCTTGGGAATGATTGGCATAAAGAAGTAGGTAAAATACCTTCACTATATTTAACAATGCTGCTCACTGCACTCACTATTTGGGAAAATCTAAGAGGATGGTTGCAGATAGACCCATCAGAAAGTGGATGAATTCTTATTTGTTTTGCCTAAAGCAAAACCAAAACAATAAATAATTCGTGTATAGCATGTGAATACTGAATACTTACCCAAAGTTTTAGAAATGGCTTTTCTGATCACCAAAGGACTATTGATTCCTGGATATGTTGGATGTTTTTCAAGCTTTCAAAGAATAAAGGCGGCACTCCCAAATCTTATGCTTTTTGCTGGCAGTATAGATGTACAATCAGATCTTTGGAGCTCATAAGTGCTATTAAAGTTGCAACAAAAATGAGTATTTTTAAATACTTTTTATAGTCAACTCAATATTTATTTTAAAGTATTTTCTAGGAGCACACATAAGTCCAGCTGGAAATTGGGGATGCAGGCACAAGAGTGTTTACTCTGAGTCATGCTGAAATTTAGTAAGGGAAGCTTAATCACAGCAGGGAGATGACATTGAGCCAATCAATAAAAATTCATCCAGAGATATTAAAGCATGACGCAGAGGATAAGAGCTTGAGCCTTGGAGTCATAGGGATCCCAGATCTGGAATCCACTACTCATATACTGTGTGGCCTTGGTGAGGTTGCTTTAATCTTTCTAAACCTTAATTTGTTCCTCCATAAAGCAAGGTATATCCCGACAATGGCCAACAGAAAGATACTTGTAAATGTTATTGCAGTCATATTTTCCAGAAGGTGAAATTAACAATTTGTTTCAATATATTCACATATCCCAACTATAAATCAAAGTATATTTTATTAAATATTATATATTTGGAGTGATATTATTTTCACATGTGATCAGTATAAAATTATTCATGAAGCATGTGGCATGATTTGTTCATGGGAAATCTTTGAAATCAGGTGAGCATTTTATAAACACACTCCAGTTCTTCTAGCTGAATTTCAAAGTCATAAAGTCATAGTACAGACATATTTGTACCCCGGAGGATTGTTGTGATGGTAAAGTGAGGTAGTATATTTAGAGGACCTAGAAACAATAAGCCCCCAAACTGATAGTTGTGACAACTTTAATTATTACCCACTGAGAGTACTGGCTATAACACTCTCCTTACTAAGTTGGGAAAATGCATGGGTATTTGGCGTGGCATTTGCCACTGAATAAACCCAAAGCCAAGAATGTAGAACACATACATCACTGACCATATCTTTAGGGATCTTGTTACCATGTGAAAAGTAGGAATAAAATGATGCGCACATTCCCAGAAAGAGGGACTTCTAAGGGTGTGATGTACCAAATGATTGAAGAAAATAATTCCAACTGGGATTTAGTCGACAGCTTGGTTTTTGTCAAGAAGCCATAGCCAGGGACCATGCCAACAGCTGAGGAAAATATTCCACAGGAGACATTAATAAAAGGAAGAGTTCAAAGATATAGTAAGACTGTACTTGAGTGTGAAGTGTAGGTTTAACTGAACTGTGGTGTTATTAAAAAGCATACCAAGACGCTTCATGTCCTCCATTGTCAAAACAGAAATAGTAAAAAGAGCACCAACTTAGGAGCCAACGACTATCAGAGATATGCAAGAGTGGTTTCTGTTAAGAATATGGACGTTTTAGTCTCAGAGAATTGTAGTTTCAATTCTAGTTTTGTAGTTTTCAATGTAGATTCAAAGTAGTGAAGTCAACACTGGGTAAAGCAATTGAGGTTGACATGGGCAGTTAATTTAAAAGCTTATTTACTTAGAGATTTTGTTGCATTCAAAGAGAACCCCAAAAGAAGTATCACAGTTGATCCGAGTCTTAATTTATGAGAGAAACCCTAATACCTGTAGATGTGTGTGTGTGTGTGTGTGTGTGTGTGTTTGTGTTTGTGTATATTTTAGTTTGAATTTCCCTGAGTCCCACATTTGTCCTGAGGGAAAGCTATCTGCATCATAGAGTTGAGTGAAGAACGTGGGATATAAAGTGCAGAACTCCACCATTCCTTATTTTCCATAAGCATGAAGGCAAAAGAAATGCAACCATATGCTTTTTATTAAAATAAACCAAAATATGGGGTGGAGAGTTGGATCAGCAGTTAAGAGCACTGGCTGTTCTTCCAAAGTACCTGAGTCATTTCCCAGCACCCACATGGCAGCTCACAACTGTCTTTAGTTACAGTTCCAGGGGATCCAACACCATCATATATACATACAAACAAGCAGAACATGAATATACATAAAAGAAAAATAGATAAATATTTTTAAATATGCCAAAATACATTTGAAATCTTATAGCAAGCTAAGCTTCAGGAAGCATGTCTTAAGCATTAATTATATCAAGTTCTATGATTGTTAAAAACATTTGGGTAAACATCAGCACAGAGATCTATTTACTTTGGGGAAGATTTCTCAGGGTGAGGAAGGGAGTTAAGAATTGAAGTTTGTTAAGCAGTGGTGTCACATAAATCCCAGCACACATTAGGCGGAGGCAGGTAGATAGAGATCCACCTCGAACCCTGTGAATTTGAGGGCATAGAGAGCAAGTTTCAGGACAGTCAAAGCTGCACAGAGAAACCTTGTCTCAAAAAAAAAACAAAACTAACGAAAAAAATTGAAAAACTTAAGATAACTTCTGACATCCTTAGAGGTATGCTCTCTAAACTTAATTTTATTTCCACACACACGGTTATCAAAAGTTCATTAAAATTTCTTTAGTTTGAACAAGTGTCAATATGTTTTTACAGACTTGAATTTTAATAAAAGCATTCACCAACATAAAAAGTTTCATAAAGTATTTGTACATAGTTGTTTTTAAGTGCCAACATTTTATCTGTATATTTTGTTGGCATAGGATGGAGAGTTTAATATTTGGTAATTTATACTGCACAATTTTACACTTAGATAAAATAATGCCACTCTATTTTATAGGTTAATTCCTTTTATTATTTTTTCAAAAGAGTCTGTTAAAAATGATGCCCAACTTAACATGTTCATATATTTGGGGTGGAACTATTTTTTCTCCAAAATTTTGCTTGTTACTACAATATAAATAAGTTTTGTCATTTAAATAAAGTTACATATTTACTTGAAACAAAATTTTGAGAAATCCACAAGTTTATAGAGATAAATTATCTCATTTTATCGCAGAGATTGGAAGAAACTTAGTTCAAAATCAAATGGAATTGCACATTCATCAGTAAAGTAAAATGGAAATATCCTCATTGATAAAATAAACGTTAATTTTGGTTTTGGAGACACACAAATGTTACTCATAATCTCTCACTGTTGATATACACTGAGATATATATTTATATATATAATATGTGTATATATTATATATATAATGCAGCCATTATTAAATTAATCTTCCTCCAAATTATGTTTCTTTCTTGATAAAGCATTTGAATAGCCTAATTTCCTGAATGTAACAGATAGGAGAATTGTCATATTTTATTCAACAGGTGTTTAAATATAGCATGCTTCATTTAATACACATATATACATATATGTGCATATATGTGAATGACTTTTGTATTCCTTAAAGTTATGAAGTACAAATGGAACATGAAAATGGAAGAAAGGATGAGGGAAAGTGAGGAGGTGTAGGTAGAATACATATGACATGAAAGCAAGAGGAGCCCTTAGTGGAAGGAATACAACCAGACATGCCAGGAACATGGAGGCAATGGGGTAAGAAATTGGGGTTGAATAACAAAAAAGAGATAAAATGGCATTTCTATGAAAACGTCATAATGAAAACTACTACTTTGCGTGCTAGTTCAAAGATCTAGTAAAAAAAAAAAAAACACCTAACTCTGCAAATGTACCTTGGATAATTTTATTTTTATTCAACATTGATAAACTAATCTATATGCTTTTCAGTCATATTCTATATGTTTGGAATATATGCAATCATAATTTGATATACATAATTTAATGCACAATTAAAAGCCAACATGAGAATAATTTATGATCTATTTTCACACTTTCATGTTTATTTACATTTTTTTAATTTTTAAAATTATGATTTCAACATTTCCCCTTCCTTTTCATCCCACCAGACCCCCATATCTCCCTTCTTGCTTTCTTTCAAATTCATGGCCTCTTCTTTCATAAATTCATAAATACAACCTTCTCAGTCTGTATGCTGCTTCTGTGTGTTTTCAGGGTTGACCACTTGGTATTGGATAACCCTTTGGTTCGCTCTTCCCTGAGGAGGACTATTTCTTCTGCTCTCAGAAATCCTTAGTTGCCTGTGGTCCTTGAAGACTTTCGTATCTTAGAGAAGAAATCAACTTTAATGAGTAGTGTTACCCAAATTCTTGTGACAATATTTAAAATTATATTTCTATTTTATCATTCCTTTGCCAAAGTTATAATATAAATATTTTAAGGTCTGTTGACTTTGTGTGAGGGTTCACATGTGCACAATGGAATACATATGGAGATCAGAGAACAACTTCCAGCCATGTGTTCTAGTGTTATGATTTTATTTATAGGACGTATACAGTATATAGATATATCTAAAGGTGTATATCTTAAAAACTTTTAATATTTACCCACTTTTAATGTGTTTATTGTAACTCTTATAAATCATTGTGTAAAACTACTAGGCTTTTTTATCGTACAATCTTTCAGAAATTACCTAAATCCCTCCAAATATTTTTTAATCTGACTCTTACAGAATTGACAACAACAAAATAGTGGTTTCAAGATAAATACTTCTCTTTACAGGCTTTGGTTATATATGGTACTAAATGTTCTAAACTCCAGTACTCTTTAATAGCTGTTGTATAAAACTGCAAGAAAAAAAAAATTCTTTTTTTCTTATTTATTTATTTATTTACTTATTTTTGAATTTTGGGAAAATCACAAGCAGCATTTGCCTAGAGAGTGAGGCCGGAAGTGAAGTCCATATGTAATGTCACTGTGGGCAGACTTAGTAGAAGAGGGTTCATAATAAATATTCACAGGTGCTGCTTTGGACACCCTAATCCATCCTCAGAATGTTTGCTGTGTCAGGCATTGTTCTAGAAGAAAGTCCAGTAGTTGGAAAGGTTTACAAATAGGCCATATTTATCATGGCTAACTTTACTCTTAAAACTCCTCTCTGCCTCAGAGGCAGCTATGACTTTTAGAAGATGGTATGCAATGAAATATTTCACCAAGCTTTTTATGGTTTTAGCACCCTTGAATTCTTAAGAGAAAACAGACAAAATCCCTTTCAGGGTCTATCACCTACCCAACTTCTGTCCAGAAGGCATGATTGATGTAGTGCCATCTGGATGTGGAGCCATGATGGTTACAAGTCTGTAGCTTTGAAGTGTTTGTATTTTAATGTTGGCTCCTTCCGTACTTGATGAACAACTTGCTTAGTGCTCCCACGCCTCTTCCTTCATCTATATGGTGAAAAGACTGCTATTTCCTCTACCATTGGGTCCTTCTAAGAACTGAACAGAATGATTCACCTCAAGTACTCAGTGTGGCATCAGCATGTTAAAAGAGTTTAATAAGTTTTAAACACTGCTGTTGAGATGATAGTACACCTTCTAAATATGATTAGTTAACCCAATGGTTAACTGAATACTAATGTTCTAAGCCCAGATGAGCATATTCTATTAACTCTACTTCCCTCCAAATGCCCAGATGGTTTTCTGCTGGAATTTATCAATAAAATTATTCATTAAAATTAGGTCATTTTAATTCTTTGGTACTGACTAAAAATGTCATAGAATTTGTGAAAATTCCCCACACTAAATTCAGACTACCTCATATATTTTAATTTTCAAGAATTCAGAAATTTAAGTTAAATTAAAGGTCATACAATTTTGAAGTAGACTTATCTTTTTCATTTTAACTCCAAAGAAAATGTACTGAAGTCATAAATATCCCAAATGTTATACATTTATACAATTATTTAGCAGAATTATAATAAGTATGTTTAAACCAAGTAAATACATTTTAATTTTCTAGGATAAGTAGCTATAGATACGTCTGCATAAAGCATACATTCTATTTTCCATTCAGATAACTATTCCTTTAAGCTATTTTAGTATATTTATTTGAAAAATAAAGTTGTCTTCTTAAGTTACTCTCAACCTCATCTCAAAATGATCTGTCAATCACAAATATAGGAAGAATGATAGGCCATTTAATGGCCTCTGCTTGTTAAGCAAGTAGAGCTGTAGGATTTTATTCTAAATGTATTTTATTTAATTATGGCTCAAATTATTTTTATAGATAAGAGTTAGTCCATATTTAATGATAGCCTAACATAAAAAGAGTATGTTGAATCACAATCAAAACAAAATAAAATGTTGTGTTGTTTACATACTGCTTGAGACAAATCTATCTCAAGACAAATCTCTCTGTTTCTCCCTTTTCCAGGTCGAGTTTTAGCTCAGGTGAGTGCCAGCGGGGTTATCCATTTGCTGGATCTTAAATCTGGGCAAATTCACAAACTAGTGGGCCAGGAGAGTGAGGTGAACACTGTGGTGTTTTCTCAAGACAGAGAGAATCTGTACTCTGGAGGTTCTGACGGCACTGTTCGATCGTGGCTCTGATCAGCAACAGCACGCCCTGATGCAAAGGGCATTCCCTCTGAGGCTGAAAAATGCTTCCTATAGTCAGTTTGCAAGCCAGTAAGCAACTGGTTAAAACAGCCAATAAATAACATATTTGTTTTAAAACAAGCTTTGGGCCAACACTGTGTCGTCCATTCTGTTACAAATAAAAATTAAAACTTTTTGTTCATTTATCTGTCTGGTTTTTTCCTCCCACTCTTTCTCTTTCTCATTTGGTTATGAATTTAGAGACAGGGCATCTTTGCTAGGGGGTTGGAAGAAACAGCTTTACAATGACGCCTAATGACAGACTAGATGAATTACAAGACATTGATTTTTAACGTTAGAGAACAAACTGCAGGGAAACGCGGTTACTTTTTTTTTTCCTCTCTAAATCAAACCCGAGCTGCAGAAGACCCAAAGTTGAATTATGTATAGCACAAGGAAAGTCTTTCTATAACCAGAGGGTCAAATAGAATGGGGAAACATACAGATTCTTCGACAATAAGTGTGCTTTATCTATTAATATTACCTAACGACTGCAGATGGCTTAAATCTAAATGCAAGTCCCCGGAACTTTCATCTCTGCAGCCCATGCAAGAGTGCATGAGGTGAAATTACGCCTCTCTATTTTTTTTATTGTGATTTAAATGCAAATAAGTGTCTCGCACGCAGACTCGCCCCCCACACCCACCCCAATGCTCACATCTGCTCTATCAAGTGACTGCCTAGACAACACTCCAGCCTGGTCCGCGGAAGCAGCTGGGGGTTTCAACCTAGCTGGGCTCTGAAGCCAGTTGTTGGCGCTGTCCGTGGTGCTGAGGAATTCCCGGCTGCCGGCAGGATGAGCTCCGAATCAGCAGCCTGCAAACTGCTCTCAGCGGTGCCAAACCCCAGCTAAAGTTGCGCCTTTGCTTCAAGTCCACAGTTAGAATCTTCTGCTGTGTGAGGAGGGATCCAATCAACACATTGTGGACGATGCTGACGCTTCTGCCGGTGGAGTGGGCTTTAAGCTTCAGTATGCTCTCTCTGTTTGTGATCCTCAGAGCCTAGCCAAGTCACCTCTACTGCCGTAGCAAACATTGTGTAAGTGAACCCATGTGTGGAGGAGGAGTAATCAGCCAGGAAATTTCATAGAAGGATCTAAGAAAATGCTAAAAATAAGTTCAACATGATTCTGCTACCGAGGTCCGGATTTCCACAAGAAAAGCTTTGCTTCTTGCTTTGAATTCTGAAGACAGGTCCAAAGCATATTTCTATGTGTGTCTGCTGTGTTTCTCTCTGGAAGGGTGGGAGTCTGCTTCTTGCTGTGTTTTGAAATGGGAGGTAGAGAGGATGGATTGCCTTTAATTCATGCCTGAAAATGCAATCTCTGGGTGACTAAAGAGGACCGGCTTTCCTAACAGATACCTGACCTTTAAGTTCAGATTGGTCTGTGACCCCCAGCACCACCATTAACCTCAGAGTGACTAGGTAAGTAAATTTTACTACATGAGTTGTGTTTGCTTTCTCAAAAAAAAATAGATGCAGTCATTTTAAATCATATGTAGCAATACAGGGAGGGGGGTAAAGTTTTAGCTGGGAAGTGATCCTCAGTTCAGCAGTGTTTGCGTTCTTATTTAAAATCTTCAGATAATGCTGTTGTTTGATTTCTCTAAACTCCCTCTTTCAAAATAGTATTTTACATGGTACCACCACATATTTATTATAATGAAGGCTCTTTTAAAAAACCAGCCTAAGAACTTTGCATCATTAAAAAGATATGTATTCCTCATAATAGAAGCTTGCTTAATGTTAGTAAGAAGCAGACACCCCACCCCTATTTTTATCTTTCAGTTTGCATTTATTATAATCTTGCACATTAATGCCTACCTGTAGCTTACAAAATGATCATTTTCTTCCTGGGTCATTTTAAAGCAGAATCCTGTGTGCATTTCACATGGCTTTCCTTGCATGTATTGATAGACATTGCTGGATACTGTGAGGAGGCACGGTAGCTTCCCTGTCTTGCAAGATAAACTTTCTACATATGTGACAGGTGCATAAACATATGCTTTAATTAGTAAAAACATATCTATGCCTTTCCGGAAGCTTCTACTATATTTGTGGCCTCTGTAGTAATTTAGAAGAAAAAAAAATGCTTTGTCAAAGGGAGCTTCCAGCTTCTCAAGTAGAATTGCAGGTTTGCATTTTCTTGTTCTGTCATGACTCATTATTTTTGACATATTTTAAGAGAATTCCATCTCCTTTGTCACTACCCCAAAGGAATTCACCCAAAAGGAATTCTAATATCAGAGAATATTGAAGGAATACTAATATCAACCTTCTTTGAAAAGAGAATGTGAATACATTGCCTTCCATTTTACTATTAGTAGAATTTGCATATCTAACTTAAGATGCAAATATATTCTAAGAGTTTATGAAGTTTCCTAACATCATCTTCATCATACTTAAAGTTATCATAATTGTTTGTTAGCCTGAAAAGGAGTGGTTTATCTCTGGTTTTAGTATAATTTGCAAATAAAACAATGAATAAAACTTAGATATCTTAATATGCCCTACATACAATTTTAGTGATATTGGCATAAAGCCAATAACATTTAAATAGATGAATGGAATAATTTACAATGATCTTCATTGTCTATTACTCTCCAAAATTATAGTTTCTCCCAGACCCTTTGTAAAAGTTAGCTAGCAGCTCTAAATCTTCAAAGGAGATCCCACTACCAACACTTACTATCAAATACTACTCAGGAAGCCTGCAACAGTAAGTCAGATGATAAGGCATATAGTCTGTGAATGTTGCTTCATTATTGTTTTAAGAAACTTTCACACAAAGTTTTTCTTCCCTCCTGGCATCTTTGTTCAAATTAATTGAATGCAAATACTTTGGATACTTTGGTCATTTCAAATGAGTTATATTCTCAATAAAATGTGATTTTTTCATATTATATGGAAAAAATAAACTTCAAATAATATTTCATGACCATTAGATCTTCATTGCTATAAAAATTTGTAGATATATCTTTCCTGCCCACTAGGAGCTTACCACCTGCATATAAATAAAGATGTGGACAATAGTATAAATTGCTTTGTTTTTGAACAAGTCTTTTTCAATAAATTGAATTTGTAACTTTTATTTTAGATATATTTTCTCTTATATTATAGATGATTTTATCCTGTTCTTTTATATTCAATGTCTTCCACAATTCAGAATACGAACATGAGAAAGAAAGTCTTTATGCTGGATCCATCTCATTTAAACTTGCATCCAACTGTTCTTTTTATTTCTAATTCCCTTGCTTTTAGAATTTAATGCTTCACCTTAACCTCTTGTTTTTATGCATATTATTATATTATCTACATTCTATTACTGACTAATCTAGTTCAAAAAATATAGGGATGTGATTTCAAATGTCCTTGAACTATATATCAATAACTACCCTTTAGAGCTCAGTAAAACCGCTTCTTACAATGTACAAAGAGGCAGACCATTGAAACCCAAAGGAAAATTAAAAGCTGGAGGTCCCTAATTCTTTATAATTCCATAAGTGACCTTTATTAAAGCATATATTACCAAAGGCCATTTATTTAAACTTTATAATAAGGTATAGACAATTGAATGAACTTAATTTATTTGAAGTCTCAATGTCTTCCAAATTGAACCCATACAAACAATTTAAGAGCATGGGCTCAGGTGCATCTCTATTCTCTTTATATATGTCAAATTACCTTTTAAATATTTGTTTTCAGCCCACCCCTCTTGCATTCCCATGGAAGGAGCTGAGTGCACTTAACATTAGGAGAACATCCAGAAGTCTGTGAGGAAGGGGATGGCTCTTCATATTCATGAAGCTTACCTACTTCTGTTGGTCATCCCTGGATTGGTCACCTCTGCTGCCATCAGTCACGAAGACTACCCTGCCGATGAAGGCGACCAGGCTTCCAGTAATGACAATCTGATCTTTGATGACTATCGAGGGAAAGGGTGTGTGGATGACAGCGGCTTTGTATACAAGTTGGGAGAACGGTTTTTCCCGGGGCATTCCAACTGTCCATGTGTCTGTGCTCTAGATGGACCTGTTTGTGACCAGCCAGAATGCCCTAAAATTCATCCGAAATGTACAAAAGTGGAACACAATGGATGCTGTCCCGAATGTAAAGAAGTGAAAAACTTTTGTGAATATCATGGAAAAAATTACAAAATCTTGGAGGAATTTAAGGTATGAGTTACCCTCCATATTTACTGAATTCTAATTTTCACTATAACATGCTTAGCAGATTGCATTAAAAAGCAAAGCTAAAGAAACATACAATAATATGAAATTCTAAGTAGCACAGGTAGCACCATTGTTTACAGAAGACCACCAGTCAGTATTTCATAGTAATCTTTTTACTCAGAAGTCTTCAGCTCATGCCTAATATCTTTTCATTTCTAACCCTTAAAGAACATTCCTTCTGTGTTTTTACAACATATGATTTTGGAGGGAGATGGTTTGGAGGATGTGTCTGTTGAATTTATTTTCAGATTCTGTTAGTGTTCTGGCTTCTTAGTCTGTATTTGGAGCTGTTTACCAATGGCCTTGACATATTTGTTTACTGTGCAGACATGTACATGCTATAGAAGGGCACTCCAAGCTGTGAACTTTACATTTGAAAAATGCATTGGGCCTACTCCTTACACAGCGGGGTTCTGGGATTCTGGCTCAGCTCTATTCTCATCAGGTGTTTACTCATAGGACTTCATAGGCGAGTGAATTGTTTGTTTTTTTTTTTATCATAGCCTTCAAAAAAAAGAAGTCAACTTTTCAATTACATGGCATTAGTTTTCCTTTCATCCTTGTGTCTTATTTTCAATTAACATGGAGTTTATTTTTATTTCTTCTTGTGTTCTCTTTTATCAGATGGCTAATTTTAATTAGGATATCCTACAAGCTGCATATGAGTTCTGGGGGCAATTAATACATCAAGATTATCCTACTCAATTGCAATGACAGTTGGTGTCTTGGAGTATCTTTCATGCCAAAAGCTTAATATGAAAGGTCCTCATCTTATCAAAGTTCTGTGACATGGGGGTCATAGCATTATAGGTAAAACACAGTTACAGTGCTCCTGAGTATGCTTATTCAAATTTTAAAAAGAATGCTTTAGACTTGAACTAACTTCTCTCTCTACAAAATAAAATGGCACCAGAAGTCAGCATGTGGCAGAAAGATTTGAACTGATCATCATTAGGGACTTTAGTGTATGACTGTTTTATTGTATTCAGTCCACTATGGACCATGAGTTCAAACTCGCTCTAGTTTTTACAGGAATACCTCGCTTTTTTCACTACATTCTTTTGGATGTAAAGAAAATGGTTTTAGTTATATGTAAACTTTGTTAGATGTGTTATTCTAGACTTCTCTCTTGTATTCATTGTAAAATTTTGTTGTGCAATATTAAGAAGTAAAAACTAGAGACTTTAGTAAAGTCACCCTGGCACCAAATAATAGTTAAGAGCATATAATTATATATGGACTAATGACAATATTGTCTTTAAAATATTGTATGCACTTTGGCATTAGCTCTTTTTTTACATTCAGGTAGTGAAAGTAAATATAGTATTTGACATATTATGGATGGGAGAGCCATGAACAGAATCTGTGGCCATCCTTCTAATGTGTGTGTGTGTGTGTGTGTGTGTGTGTGTGTGTGTGTGTGTGTGTGTGTGTGTGTGTATATATATATATATATATATAAAGTAGATTTTTTTTTCCTGGAAGAATATGTAGCCCAAACCAAAAATCACAGAAGACAGACTTGGCAATCAACATTTAATATATAAAAGGATAGATAGTCTGGTTTATGAACTTAGCCAACTTACCCTTGAAATGCGATAACTTTCCCCCCTACTTACTATATTTACTTAGTCAAGAATATAACTTTGAGGACAAGAGAGATTCTTCAGTGGTTAGAAGCACTGGCTGCTCTTCTAGAGGACCTGGATTTTCTTCTAAGCAACTACATGACAGGTTCACCATCTTTACCTCCAATCTCAGGGAATATGATACCCTCTTCTGGCCTCCTTAGGTAACAGGCATACATGTGGTACACTGACATACATGCAGGTCAAATGCTCATACACATAAAAATAAATAAAAATTTCCGAAGGCACCTGTGTTACCAGATCAAACAACATAAACACATATGGACAAAACATTGATTATCTTGTGCTCAGTTATAGCCCCACTGTAGTATAATTCTTCATGTAACATCCCTTAATAACAAAGCACTTGTGCCTGTCTCTGCCAAATTGTTATCAAATATATATTTAGGGAAACAGATTCCACTTTATCACAAACACATAGCCACAAAAGTCAGTAGATATTATCTAGGACAAACTTGTTAGAATGAGGAACTAAGAGCGAGAAAGTTTAAGTTACTCTCCTAAAGTCATCCATTTGTTTAACTTATTTCTTAATACCGCTTTCTGGCAATTAAATCTATTCAACTTCCCAAAGCACTGTTACATCAAGGTCAGAAACAGGTGGATTTGAAGTCCAAATTCCTCAGTGGGATGTAAGATCTGAGCCACGATGGCAAGACTATAAAATAGCCATTGTAATGATTTGGTCCCTTGTGATGAGATGCTGAATATATTTAATGAAATATAATGAAGGCATTAGGCCCAGGATAACCAGAACATTTAGGAGTTCAATAAATGCTTGCTCTCCATCCTCCATCATTCTCAAATATGCAGGGGTTCACTCTAGGTCCTACATGCTTCTGAGTCTTTGCTTATATTTTATGATTAAAATTCAACTTTAAAAGTATTTCAAATGAAAGAGTTTAATACCTTTCATTAATGTTGTACTTATCCGTATGAACTTTATGGACCTAAGTGTGGCAGCACGTGCTTGTAACCTCAACATTTATGAACCGGAGGCAGAAGGATCAGGGGTTCATGAAGCCAGCCCCAGCTACGCACCAGCGCCATGTTTCCCAAAGTAGAGATGAAGCTTCGTTTTTGACCATACAATCCCAGTATATACTCAAGATTTATCATGTGAAAAAAAAAAAAAACTTACCAACATCGCATGAGGCTTGCCAAAGGAAGACTTCTTTCTTCAAGATGGACAATGTTGAGGTTGTCTTTTAAAGTTATTAAAGCTGGTGCCGGGAGATAAAAACCCCAAAGGAGAAACCTCTGGAGCAAAGAGTCAGAAACTGGGGAGAACAGGGACTGAAGAGGACGCAAGGGTGAGGATAGCTACTAGGGAGAGGCTGGATCTGACTTAAGTGACAAAAGTGATGTTACCGGTAGACGACAGCAACTAGAGCAGCAGGTCACAACATTTAAGAATAGATTTAGATATGCAGTTATTCCCCAAGGAACATCAGGAAAAGAGGTACACTGGAAATGTTCAACATTATAAACATTCCTGGGGGGGGGGGGATTTCCATTCCTAATAGTTCATAGGTCTCACGTTAGGAAAGTTTCAAAAAAAAAAAAAAAGGTTTAAAAGAGAACATCAATATTACTGGCATGTATGAGGATAAAGGTATTACGATAATTTTCATGGTAATATCTGACTTCCAATGGACAATCTAGAGCAGTGGTTCTCAACCTTCCTAGTGCTGCAACCCTTTAATACAGTTCCTCACTTGGAGGTGACCCCCCAACCATAAAAGCATTTTCTTTGCTACTTCATAATCTTAATTTTGCTACTGTTATGTCTCATAATGTAAATTTATGATATATAGGATATCTAACATGCTACCCCTGTAAAAGGACCATGCTTACTCACAAAGGGGTCGCGACCCACAGGTCTAAAGTCAGCTTATCAGCCTCTCTGAATTCCTTACTCTCAGAAATTCTTCCCTATGTGTTCACATGTGCCATTCCACAAGGAGGGATGCATTTTTATCCTTGTTCACTTGGTCTAAGGCGCATTTTGATTTTGACCTAGACAGCTTCCAGGTAAGAAAACCGAAACCTCAGTTCATAAATTTACTTATCTGAGATCATACAACTGAAAATGCGAAAGGTGGGAACCCTCCCGAAGCCCCCTCCCCTCCCCTCAACTGACTTTGTTACATTACAACACTACATGTGAGATGGAACCCCAGGCCCTTCTACTAGAACACGTCTCTACTATCACAAGAACTCAAAGACCCCTTGGAGACTCTGAATAGTGGCTTTCTCTTTTTCTCCTTTATTCCTAACCCTAAGAACAATGCTCTCTGTGAAGACTGTGAGGATTTTGTGCAGTTACTGATGCCTGTGTTGGAAACAGATGCTACTCTCCTCTTCTGGAAAACTCTAGATTCCCCCAGCACCCTGGTAACATTATGTTAAGATTATGGTAACTGCAAACCAGGTTCTCTCATCTTTTGTTTTGATGTTTACAAAACCAATATGGAACCAGAACCTACTTTTTAATAAATAACGTTTATGAGTAATAAATTATAACAGCATATTAATAGTATGCAGGAAACGTTGATTAGAAGTACAAAGGTCTGTCTCAGCTTCATGCTTCACCCTCATTCGGAGTTGACCAAAGGAGAAATAATTTCTTATTTTGTGTAGCATTTTTTATAATTCTCACTCTGCTAGTTTTGGCCTTTGTGGACATTTCTTTATACTTTAAAACTTGTACTAATTTAGTTTCAGGTCTTACGCTGGAGGTTAGACTACATGTTGTACTAATTTAGTTTCAGGTCATACGCTGGAGGTTAGACTACATGCAGCTGAAAGGGGTGTCCGCTTTCGCATAGCCCATTTTACCTTGAAGTGACTCTCTGTAGTTAATACACAATGCCCCAAATTCACGATTCAATTTGTCCCAGGTTATTTCATCCCTGTTGGGAGTGACTTCTGTGCTATTCTTATTAGTGGACAAAGAAAATTGATAAGGCCTACTTCTTATTTTTATATTCTAAAGATTTAGTGCAAACATTTTCTCTGGTGCACACTTTTTATGTACGTTGTTAACCTTCAACAACAACAAAATATATTTTCATGCTGTGGTAATGTGTCTCATTTATGCCTTAAATTTTGTTTAGTCTTTAAATCCTGTAGAATTAATCACAGGGAATGAAATTATTCAACACTCAGAGTACTTTGCTATCCATAAAAAAGAAAATGTAGACACCAGTTGGATTTAGAATTGCCCTAGTTTGTTAATGCATACATTCACAAGGAGATACAAATCCCAACCCCTGTCATTGACTAGCACCTCCATCACTAATGCCTAATATATAACAGTCCACTTATTAAAATATTTAAGTTGGAAATATTTTTCAAATTATATTTAAGAGATGTGTTTGTTGTCTTACTATTTTTCAATATGGAGGAAAAATTGGGAAGCAATATTTTTGGCGAGCCGAGGACCAACTTTGTTAAAGAAGGGAGCAAACCAAAGCTGGAGGAAATTTTCAGCTGAGGGATCTAATCAGTAACAGCCTGAAAAACCCAATATACTGAACCCTACCCAGCTCCTACGAAATTCAGAGGAACTAAAGAATGTTTTATCACAAGGTAAAAACAGAAAACATTTTTGCAGAAGTGCATATGTTGAACTGGTTTTAATAACAGAAATGAGTAGAGTCTGAGACTATAGGAAGGTTTTCATTTTAATGTGATCTGTTAGAAAATCTACACAGACTCAGTGAATAGGTAGTAGAGTCTCCAAGGGACAAAAAGATCCTGTCCAAAGACAGCCCAAAAGAAAAATCATGCTTTTATGTAACAAAGATGACTAAGGTCTTTGCGACGAGGATTAGAGAAACTGTTAGCTCTGAGAAATACCCTTCTGATTTGTGGGACACACTGGGCCTTTAACATGAATATTGTCCTCAAATGAGTTAGGGAATAGCTTTTCCTCTCCAGTTACTTCCAGATAGCAGAGTGAGTCACTACTATTCTTTACACAGGCACAGCCTCAACAGGTATTGAGCAGGCAGAATACCTGGCCTCTGAGAGGATGTCGCCACCAAGGTTTTATAAGGTCTTCGTAATTAGCAACTCTCTGCTTAATTTTTCATAATCTCTTACCAATCTCAGAGACTAGAAGACAATTTTGTGAAAATAGTTTTATGAAATCCATTATGCCACTTTTTCTTAGGAAAATGTACTTGAATTTTCTTCTACTTTCACAAAGTATGCTAAGCCCAGAAAAAGAGATCAGATTTTTTTTTAATCTTGTTTTTGAAAATTACCAAAACAAGAGAATAGATTTCTATGAATAAATGATTTTCAAGTGGATGAAATATTTCCTTTGCAGTCAAAATCCATCTCCTGATCCTCATTTTTGGAAGATAATCCCCTGGCATGTGGGTGGGTAGGATGCAGGTGGATTGTATGTCTGTTTCTCATACTCACCCAGTAAAATTTACTGCTGTCTTTGCCATTGGAAGATGCTACTATTAATGGCTGTAACTGTGTGATAGCTATGACATCAGAGATTTGTGACTGAATGCCTATGCCCTGTGCACATGGGGAGGTTTGTGTTTGATTTGCAGTCATGTGTGAGATTTGCAGAGTGTGTGACTGTTGGTAGCTTACTGAGGTCAACCTTTAGGAGTCTGGAGTCATTACTGCCCCTTTCTTATTGCCAAAACAGAAGTTCAAAAGACAAGGGACAGTGTGTACCTGGTAATGCCCTTCTAAATTCAAACTCCAGTTGTATATATTAAAATTTTGCCTATTTTTAATTGTGTTTACTCACCAAAACACTGCAAGTCATTAACAAATATACTCTTCTTTGTCATATGCCAAGACTACATAGTTTTTTACAAATTTTGCAGAGTACTATACATATTTTATATAGTCTTTACTGAAATTACTACATACACACATTAATGTGTGTGTGCAAGTGTGTGTATGTGTGTGCACTCCTGTGTGCATGTGTATGTGTTCTTACCTTATTTGAGGCATTTCTACTTGAAGATAAGGTGAATCTTTTATTTCTGCTCCTCAAAGAACTGACCACATTTTAAAAATTTCATTCTGTTCTCGTACTTCTTGATTTTTCTATCATGCAGTAAAGTGTGTTTCATGAAAGACAACACAAGAAAAACCTATCAGTGGATTTTTTTTTTCTCTTTCAATTTTTGCTTGTCTGGCTCCCAAGTAAAGGCTTGAGACTAACCGGTAAATGCCGATGGAGACTCACTGGGCTTGCCATCTCCAACAACGGTTCTTTTTAATTGAGGGCCTGATTATTTTAGAGCCTGCACTCTGGGCTTCATCATTGCTCCTGATTAGCATCAGTAATTTAATTCTGACACACCTCTATTGTTGCTCTCCTTGTCTCTAGTCTGCCATAAAGCACATCACAATAAAGTTATCTTCATGAGGGTTTAATGACATCATGAAAAGAGTGAAGAAAATACTAAAGGGCCTAAGAAAGCCATTCATATCCTTAAAAAGATTTCAGATGACCTTAGTCTGCGCTGGTAAAAGTTGTCTAAAAAAGGTATGAAAGTGCATTGAATGAAACTCATTATTTTCTCCATGTTGTTCCATCTGGCTGTAAACTCTTGATCTTTCTGTCTGTAGAATCAAAATGAAAACGTCATCACATGCATCCCCAAATAATGAACACCATCAATAATTTGAAGGGTTTACTATTATATACCAACTTCTTACACAATTATGACAGTTAAAAATGTGTGTTTTTTTTTTTAGCAGTCCATCGCCTTAACCACTTGGCCACCTCATCCTGTATGTGTTTTTTTTTTTTTTAAATCAGGCATGATGACTCACCCTTGTAATCCCATCATTTGGGAGGTGGAATCACAAGGGTCAGGATTTAAAAATAATTCTCAGCTACAGAGTGAATTTGAAGCCACCCTAGAATGCCTGAGATCCTTTCTGGGAAAAAAAAAAAAAAAAAAGAGGTGGAGAGAGTAGCTGGGAAGTTGACTTGGTGGTTAAAATGCCTCCAGCATAGCTCTGAGAACTGGGGTGCAGATCACAGAACTCATGTAAACACTGAGTGGGTATAGTGGCCCAACCAAAATCCAGCACATGGGAGGGGACAAAGGAGATCTTGGGACCACTCCAGCTACCCAGATTAGCCATATACATGAGTTCTGGTTCAACTGAGAGACTCTTTCTGAAGAAATAAGATGAATAAAAATCAAAGAAGACTCCTTATGGCAACTTCAGGCCTCCACATACATACTACACACATATAAACACAAATATATATCATACCCAACACACACATATACACATACAAAAAATTACCTATCTTATTAAACAGTATTTGGGTTTGAGTTTTAAAATCATTTCTCTGCCAAAATTCTTACTTTGCTTTCTCAGAATATATATGCAAGCATCATTGTATCTATTTATAATTGTGTGCGGATGTGGATGTGTGTGTATTTTTGTATTCTTGGGTCTTCTCATTGACCCTAGAAATTTAATTTTATTAAAACAGTTTTTAGGTGGTTTAATACCTTTGTTGTAGAAATTATAATATGAAGACACCTCATTCTTTGCAAAAGCAACATTAATATATCACTTTCCTGTGGTTTTTGCCACATTTTACTTCCCTCACATTTAATAAGAAAATTCAAGCTGATTTGCATGTTCTTTTCCAATAAATATGTTGTATGCAAAGATTTATTTCAGCCAATTATCTATAGAAATGTGATATCAGGGCTTGTCACTATGGCAACCCAAGTACACAAGGACAATAAAATATTGGCACATCTAAAATCCATCTTTGATTCAGATTGACTACAATTTGTGAAAAAAGCCTAGGTTTGCAAAGGCTGTGACAGAAAGACTATCTCTTCTTTAAAAATGAAAACTTCTATATTAGACCAAATTATACAGGTTAAATATATGAATATATATCATATTTTAATATTTAAATATATTATTGCTTAAAAGTATTTGGATATATATTTCTTATATATTAGATTCCACTTATTTTTTTTTTTTACTGAGACAACTTTACAACCTGAAGTAACAAAGAAATTAAAATAGGTGCTCTTGAAATGTATTTTGATAATTTTTAGAAACAGAACCAAAGGAGAGGGGAATTTGTTGATTTTCCACTCAGAAAAAAGTCCTATCTCTCACGAAATGGTAGGAATGGCTTGTGGAAACACAATACACAAAAGTTTGTAGCTCTACGGTATTACAGACAGGAATATCGCTAAGCTGGCCAGTAGCCACTGTGGCACCTGGCAGCACAGTCAGTCCCTTAGGAAGAGATGATGCAAACATTTCCATCCCTTGACTTCTTTCATGTTCGTCTCGTGTTTTAAATTGTTTAACTCTCCGAAGTGATCCTAAACCCTCCCCCAGATTATTCTAACTTCCCAGCGTTGAATATATCCCTATAATAATGTAGACATTTGCAGACCATTTTGCTGTCATCTCATGTGAAACACTTAGTAACAGTTTCCAGTATTTTTCATGTCACCTCAAGTTGGGGAAATGATGGATCTTGAAAGATCCTTTAGAACTGCCCAGTATAAGGGAGAACACTGAGACCAATGGAGCATGTTTGCACGGCCTGAGATCTAGTGTGGGTCTCTCAAGTGCTTCTCAACATGGATTTTAAAGCAGGAACTACCACTGAGCTGCCAGGTGACTTAGACACACATTCTTTCTCTTTTTGTCTCAATGTTCAAGTGTCCCAAATAAAGATCACAGGAGAGGCTACTTGACATACAATAAATGATCCATAAATGATATTTTACTACCATTGCTACTAACCCAAAATTTAATTTTAAAAACTCACATTTATGTGACAATGGCCCACTTCTTTCCCTCAGACATCCATTAACATCTTAAATTTCATACAATATCAAATGCAATTTAAGAGATAACTTATTAATGACTTAAGTCTAATTCTGGTGTTTGACACAGAGGGGCAATTAATGAAGATAAACCACCAATCAATCTCAGCTAATCTCATCTTTCTTTTTGAAATTACCAAAATTGTGTCTGTGTGGTTACTTTATGGTGATTTATAAATCTGTATTACATAAAAGATTCAGTTGAGAAATGATATTTCAAGACATATAGTAATAATAATACCAGTTATGTATCACCAATAATCTAAGACCAGAATTGGTGCACTACAGACCTTGACCAAATATAATCCATAATATGCTTTATTAATAAACTTTTATTGGAAATAACTGTGCTTATTCATTTACATGCTGTCTGTGGTTCCTTTTGAGGGGCCCCAATACAGTATAGCCCTCTAAAGGGAAAGTTGTTGGTCGATGGCCTACCATTACTTTTCGCATTCTATTTCCTTCAAATTGTTCTCTTGCCATATTTCCACAGCCCTTTATCTTGGTGCTGATAAAGATGGATCATATTCCACCTAAGAGTAGACTAACTTATCACTTTTCAAACATGAAAATCTAAAAAGACACACAGATTTGCCTATTTACTGTATGTACTTGACAGCAGCTACATTAAAGCCATATTTCTTTGGATAGCTAATTCCAAAAAGTACAGTTGTGTTCTTTTTGCTGGTATTCAATTGTAATTTATTGTCACATAATGTGAAGAAACAAATTTTATAAAAGGTCCATCTTTTTATTCCCTTTGATTGTAAAGCAAGTTGAAAGTAATATTTTAATATAATACTATGTATATTTAATATTGTGTTAATAAGCAAAGGTGTGCATATAGTCTATGTAGATATCAGTCCATTATTGCATTCTTAAAAATCAGGTGTCATAGTCAACACTCTGATTCCATTATGGTGGAGCAATGTAACAAAATGAAGTAGGCATCACGTTTACTGTCACGAGTGGTATAATCGCCACTGACGGTAGTACCTTCTTTATGATTGCTATAAATTTGAGCAAAGAAAGGAGAGGTTACATTTCAAAGCCACATGAAAATGGTTCTAGTGAGATGTGAAAGCGTTGAAAGAATTTTGGAGAAAGCCGGAAAAGTTAACAAAGAGAACAAAGAGAAAGCAGAAACAGAGAGAAATGAACCATCAAGAGCGGTCTGAGCACCGGGGTAGAGAGGGACGAAATCAGGGAGGGAACATGACATGTCCGTAGCCTGAAGGTCAGGTGAGGTGGCCAGGTCAGACTCAGGGCATGTGCAGGAGAATTGAGCAAACTCGGGTCTGTTCCTGACGTCAACACAAATAACAGTGGTCAGATTTATGTGTCTTGCAAGTACATTTACCCACTGAATTATTTATATATTTATGTTCATTTTCCAAACTGCAGTCAAGGAAATCTGTATTTTCTTCTTGTTGTATAAAATAGAGATTTTTTTTTTCAAGACTGACAAATCAAGGAGTCATTTCTGATTCTCACCCTAGGGCTGTTTCTACTACACGTTAGCCAGGTGAGTATTCTGTAAGACATTCTGCAAGAAATATAGCTGTCATAACTGAAAGCATTTGATTTTCACCTGAATACACATATACACATATGCATTACATGTACACATACATGTACATATACATATACATAATGTGCATATATATGCACACACATATATGTTTCCTTTATTGTTGACTATTCGACATTGAATTTTAGTCCCATATCTTTTTCACAGAAATGCAATACATTGGCAATATGAGGAAAATTGTTTTCTAATTAACATTTTGCAGGCCTGAGTTGGTTCATATTTTAAAATCTTAATTCCCAAGACATATACAGGCACACTTGAGGTGCATCCTTGCCCATTGAAAGCAAAGGCAAAGTGTACCCTGAATGCAGTGAGGACTAAGCAGGATTATTTTTGCTAATTTGATGTTTTAAAGTATATAGTGGAGCTGGTAAATGGTTCAACAGGTAAGCACTTGCTTCGTGACACTGAGATCATGAGTTCAAATTCCCAGAACCTATAAAAAAAGCTGGATGGATTAGCATGTGTCTGTCAACCCCGGAATCCTAATGTGAGATGAGCAGTGAAAACAAGGAAATTCACTGATAGGCAGGCTAGTCGGGCATTCAAGAGCAAAGGACCCTGTTTCAAACAAGATGGAAAGTGAAGACAAATTCTTGAGGTTTTCCTCTGACATCCACATGCTTGTGCACACACACAAGTACATGCATGTCCTATACATGTGTTATACACACAGAGGTATTAAAAGTGAAAGTATCAACACCAATGAATAGCCACACTGAAACTCCACTTATATTTACTGCATACTGACTTCCATGCCTCCTCCTAACTATGACAGGGGAAATTAAAAGTGTTCCGTCTAACTTTAATTTTCCTCCAGCATTAAAAATAAACCCCTGCTAAAATAGCAAACCTTTGACTGCTGAGATTTAGGAAGCTTCATTAAGGAGACAAAGGACAATCATGAATAATACTCCTTTTGTTAATGAGACTCTAGGACATTCGCATTGAAACTAGAAGATATGAAAATCAAGACTCCCAGCAATTGTGAACCAAAGCTGTCTCTTTCAAAAATGAGTTTTTAACAAAAAATTTGATGAAGTCTCTTTCATAAATAAGAATTTATTTAACTGTCTGAGTGTGCTATCTAACATCACTCTCAGTCTACAGTCTCAGTCTACTTACTGATTGAATGCAAACATCGCAACATATAAGAGTTTGCAACATGTTTGGATGGCCTTCAAAACTCTGAATGATATAATTTTCACAAATTGAATATTTCAAATAATTTACAATTGAAATTAGTGTGTTATTTTTACTACTACTACTACTACTACTCTTTGGTTTTGGCATGTTGTTGTTGTTTTAATTATTTGTTTTGGGGACAAGTTTCTCTGTGTATCTCTTGTTGTCCTGGAACTCACTCTGTATACCAGGCTGGCCTCAAACTCAGAAATCTGCCTGCCTCTACCTCCCAAGTGCTAGAATTAAAGGCGTGTACCACCACTGCCCAGGAAGTTATGTCGTGATTTAGTTAAATGATCTATGAGCTGCACACTTCTTTGAGAAGCTCAAAACCATTTTGAATTATCACATGGGGTGTGGGAGAGGGAGAACTACTATTCCTTTGGGGGCCTTGTTGAGGTAGACAAGGCCAAAGTCACAGAGGCTGCCTGCTTTTCCACTTGTTGCATTACTCGCTCGGAGTCTTGAAACAGTCCAGTGAGGAAACCAAAGCAATGCTAAGGACAAGGGAATTCATCCCTGCAAATTGTTCCCTGATATCTACGTGTACTCTATGGCACACCCACTCCATAAAACACACACAAAGTAAAGAAATGAAATGGGAATAAAATAGAAACTTTTTAAAAGATCACATATTTACCAGTTCTCCCTTAAAAATGAGAAAACCTGCACGGAAGAAGGTAAATCTGTGGAAGGTGACAAACAGCGATCCTGATGGCAACACTCTTCTAGATGACCTTATCCTACATTATCACACATGGATATCCCACTAACAGCACAGCCAGCAGCCATACAAGTTTACAAAATTACATGCTAATGCCTGGAAGTTTGTCAAGTAAATTCTCAGTCAAGAAATTGTTAATTAAATTATACTTGGCTTTCATTGCCCATAAGTCATCCCAATATACTTCCTTAGAACAGGGTAAGTTATGAACTAAGTTTGAAAAATGCTATAAAATTCAGGGGGAAACTGTTTGGCCTTACAATTGGAACCATTATATATTTCAGTATTAACAATTATAAAGCACTTAATATAATTAACTTTTAATTACCTCTCTTCATAGCACATCCACACACGATTTTATTGCCAAATTGAATAGCAAGAAAATAACTCAGCTTTTAGAAAATCTTTGCCTAGAGAAAACAGAGACAGAGGCAAAGAGCTCTTAGGAAGTAATCTCTCTTTCTTTCCCAGTGCAACAGGTATGGTTGTCCTACCTTTTAGATTCTAAAAAAAAAAAACAAAAACAAAAAAAACAAAACTGGATTCTCTGCCAACAGAGCAATGCTAACTGGCTGTGTTACTATACTCTCTGTTTTCTGGCATCATTTCCTGTTAATGATTCAGTAAAATGATGCTGGTTTTGATAGGATTTAAGATAATAAATTTACGATCTTTGAGAGTATAAAATTCTCATGGCTTCATACTTTCCCATCACTATATTGGATTTTGTCTTAATGTTCCTGTCAGTAACTGCTCGTCAGTCAATATGAACAGTCTGTCCTTTGCAGTGCTCTCGGGAACATTCTGAAGTTACACAGCTGTGTACTGCTGCATAAACTTGTGGTCCATGGAGCGTCCTCATTGCAGAGATATACAGACTCTGATGAACATGCTCAGTCCCAGTGTCATGGGATGTTCGTACACCAAATATAGCTTAGCACCAGCTTGTTGGCAAGGCACCTCCAGCTGTTGCCTTTCTAGAGTATTTCACAGGTAACAGGGTGACACTTCACAAATCTTTGCTGTGACCTTTCTCCATACTTTCAGATTCTCATCTGAAGAAAAAACTTCCCTGACATTTTGTTGATATGTTTAATTTGTCTATTCAAAGAGTACACCTGCTACTACCACAACTGAAGTATACATTTTGTTACACTTTCCTTGTCTATATTTTGTTTTTCTGGAACATATTCACATTTCAGAAAAGCTTCATTTTGGTCATGGAATTTTTTTTTCAATTCAGAGGTTATATAGATCATCCATTTATCAGAATACATAGTATTAAATCAATATATAAAATATCATTGGAGTTGATCTGTTGTTCTTTTTTGTTAAAAATGACAACATCAAGTGGTCAGGGAGGAGCTAGAGGTAGGTGTGGGAAGGTTGAGGAGGGAGGGAGTGTGTGAATATAATCAAAATACATTGTGTTATTTTTCTCAACAAAATTGCAAATTATTTTAAAACTTGCCAAAAAATTTTACTGCTTTTCAGAAGAAAACCTTTCAGGGAAACAGTATACATTTAAAAATAATGTTACTGCTATATTATAATGCTGAACTTTTCAAAACAAAGATACTTCTTTGTGCTTGATAATTAACATCTTTAAGATTGATGGCTCATATGCTTTCTCATCTTTTTTATATTTTCCTTAACTTCAGGTAAAATAAAAATAAATTTTAGTTTTTCATTACGACAGTACTAGTAGTCATTCTGATAAAAAAATATCCTGGTTAAAATGTCAAAATACATCTATATAAATTTTTTCTTGAGACAGAGTTTTTTCTGTGTAGACTTGGCTGTCCTGGAACTCACTCTGAGGACCAGGCTAGTCTCAAACTAAGTACTGCCTGCCTCTGCCTCCTGAGTGATGAAATTAAAGGTGTGGGCCACCATAGCCTGGCCTGCATAAATCTTAACTTCTGAGTAGTCATTCATTGAAAGTAGAATAGATGTATAATTTCTAGTGTGTAGCTTTTTATGCTTCACCTTATATATAATACATATTGATAACTGTTTGTAAGAAACAAAGAATTTTTTGAATTTGCACATTTGTAAATTATAGTTTATTAGCTATCGGGCTTATTGCAAATGCAGATGCAAGACAATTTTCTCAATCATTTTTTTAAAATGCTTTTACTTTCAGCAAAATTGAAATGTGTTTGAATAGGCACATTGGTAATAATACTCCATAATATATTTTCAAATTACAAACTCCTTCAGAAAAAGCCAGAACTGTTGCTACTTAACTCATCATTTAAATGATATATGCATACACATTTGCTCTTGGACATACAGAGAGGAGAGTCATATGTAAATATAGAGATAGATATCAATTAGAGACACAGGTAGATAGGCATGTATATAAAGATATAACTATGTAGATCCGGGTAAGTATAAATGCACATAAAGATAGTTATATAGATAGAGGAAATATATATATATATGCATAGATAGATGAGATAGAGATATATAGGTATAAATAGATATTGATATGTAGATATAGACACATAGATTTGTATCAGGCTTTCCTATTTGCTTCAGCACTATTAATATACATAAAGAAGTTCCTCGATGTTCTAAACACATTGCAGTCAATAGGGCAGCCCGCTGGAGGAGACATCACAAGCCCATTAGATCAGAAACACAAAAGAGATTTTTAATGAGATGCTATGGGTCATCTTTCACAAGATTGTGAGTTTTGATTAAAAACCATCAGGTCTGCTGATTATTTGGTGGCATCCATTGCATGCAAATCACCATCCACAGGAGTGGCAGTGGATGCTAAATTCTCCTGTGCCTTGCAATTTAATGTATATTTTAATGAAATGAACAGTGAGGTTCCTGACAGGCATCAGCAAATTTGAAATAGGGCCTTCCAAGTTTCTCATCCAGTTTGGAAGTAATGAGACTTGTTCCATAAAGTGATAAAATTTATGCCATAAATTATCTCCAAAAGAAGAGTGCTTCATGAAGCAACACTTCTCATTTGTTGGGATTAGTTTTTTTTTTTATTTAATAATTGTTCAATTGGTTTGCATTGTTAAAGGGGGCCGAGATATATTTTTTGATAACTTTTGCTCATGATCAAAGAAATGAAACAACCCTGAGTGCATGAAGCTTGATATTGCTTGGTCAGAAACCTTTGATTTAGTTATTGCAACAAAACTTGGCCTATAGAATATGTCCCACCCCTCCTGATTTCTGCCCATAAGCTTTTAACAGTATTCTAAGAGACCTTTCTAGAAATCAAGTTTCTGTTTCTCGGAATACCCAGGCAGTGTTTTTTGTTTCTTCTTTTCTTTTTTAAATGGATATGTTTCAAACAAAGACTTTTTGCTAAAATAATATATTTGACAATACACTAAAATTACTGTGATAAAATAGCACTGTTCATCTTGGCACATATTATAGATAGAACTAGCTTTTCCTCCGGCCTTTTAGTAATTCCTATACATATACTTATGCCTTAAATTCAGTTAGCACAATGTCTTCTAGTGTACTAAAGGCCTGCAATTATCTATTGCTAGATAAGCTAGTCAGTGCAGTACTTGTAGACTGAATTACCTGTGATTGGCACAATAAATGTTATGAATTTAAAATTACCCTTACAGAGTGGATTTATGTTCACCACCATAATATTTGGAGCCCAAATAGTTATTTCATGACTCACAGTCAGGAATCTGTTCCCTAGAAGTGTGCTTTTAATATTTAAATAAAATACAAACATCCCATTGAGTCAAAAATCCTTTCCACATATGAGGAGTACAGACAAAGCTGCTAGAGGAGTGGCTTGGCAAATAAGGAAACAGAGTCTGCATAAAATCTGCCAAATTGTAGTTTTTTAAAAATATTTATTGTCATGCTAAGATGTCTTCTAGGTACTGAGTTCAGAACTGAACAATATGTTATAAGCAGCTTAAAATCTGTAAAGGCAAGAGGCAAGAACAATGAAAAATGTTCAAAAACCTATAAAAGAAAATTCCATGAGCTGAAGGTGGCTTTTGAACAGGCAGCATAGGTGACAGAAAATGTAGGGTTGCCTCTATGCTTCTTGTAATTTTCAGGTTGGAATTTGTAAGACAAGTCTATTGACAGTGGTCAGTTCTTCCTGAACCTTTGAACAATGGCACCGACAGACACTCATAACTCCCGATGACTTGACTGTCATATAGATCTCATAGCCAACCTTTCCTCAGGTGGGGAAGAATGTTTCTGGGGCATCCAGAATGCAAAACTGAATGTGCATTTTTATAAACAGCTGGACAACTCTACCCAACTGGTGTGCAAAGCCATATCCCTGTACTTTTACCTTGACCCTCAGTGATGACCGTGTTAGCTCCCACATTCCCACATTTGTTCTCACATTTGTGAGAACAAAGAAAACACCTGACAATTTTCTAAAATTATTTTGTTATTCCAGTAACTTATGTTTCTGCTTTCCAGGATACATTTCCATTATTAATTTCATGGAATATTCATGACACTGTTTCAGGACTCCAGCCCATCACTCCTGTTTGCTAAACATTCTCAGATCATGGTCACTTTGTAGTTCAATTTCAGTTTCAAGGTCTTTGGAAGCTAATCATTTTTTACCACATGTATCTTCCCCTGTCTCCCATTCTGCTAGCAAGAAAGAAAATTTCTGTTCTAGTCATCTAAGCCAATACTTAAGCCACTGATTGCTTTATCCAATCACATTCATCTAATATATACACATATATGATTTCAGGAACAAGATACATTTGTAATCTATGGCAAACTGGGACAGCATTTGTCACAGATGCAGTGTATTTGGTGACAGTTGGAATTACAGATGAATTGTATAGCCCTCCTTACAATTCTACATTATGAATTGCACACCACTAAGTTACAGATATAATAGATCTATAAGACACAAATACTATTCATACCATCTAATACGTGCATTACCAAATAAATGTAATCTGTAATCACAATTAAAATATATTTTATGAAAATGTAGCAAATATATTATTTTTTAAATATTGCTTAGAAGTAAAGTGGTCTCTGGAATTTCTTTGAAAGAATAATAAAATTTTAGAATGGTATAATTTCATCATCTGTCTCCACAAATATCTAGCTGATAATAGCTCCACATGTTCTTATTTTTAAAAAGATAGAAAAAGTGGTAAGAATATTTTCCCATGTACTTATTTCAGTATTTTCTACTTCCCCTCAAGACGGCTTTATTCCTTAATCTTTTATCTTATGGAAACATTTTTAGGTAATCTGTAGTTTTCCCATTGAAGGATCTGATAAAAGAAAATTTGTACCAATTCAGTGTTTAAACTGTGACTCTTTATCAGAAATATCAAACCTTGCAGTTTTATACTGTAAGGTAGGAGGGATTTAAAAAATCTGAATTTAATGTCAAAGTAGCACAATGGTTGGTTCTACTAACTTACAGTTGCTTAAAATGTATTTTTTCAAAAATGCAAAGAAAGGCCAAGGCCATGGAAAAGTCAGATTGGGAAAGAAAATGTCAATGTTATCAGTACGACATGACCAAGGCTGGCAGGGGCCTCACAAGGAAGACAATGGGCAGGATTTGACTGAATGCTGAGAACCAGAGATTTAATATTTGAAGAAATGAAGTGAGGGTACAGGCAGTATTCCTCAGACTGTACTGGAGCATAGACTGCAACTGGGTAAGTGAAGGCAGGTTAGAGGAGGGCCATAGTGGGCAGGGGCACATGGTATTCCAGCCACACTGAGCCTGGAGGATGGATACAGTGGGAACTATGGGATAAGGTCTCAGAGAAAGATAGTTTTAAAGAACAAATTAACAGAAATAAAAAGAGGAATTGGCATGACCACAAGGATTTGAGTCAAGATTCTGGAATTAAACATAAATAGTCTGGGCTCAAGGATGACCAGAAGGTACTAAGAATTAAAAAGATATTTTTCTCCTCTTAATTTATTTCACTACTCAAAGCCCTTTCTAAATCTACAGTATACTTTTATCACTAACCTCTGTAGTCTCAGCTCTTCCCACAAGAACATCTTGGGATTCCAAGGTGGGCCTCTGTATACATATCCACCATTTATTGGTTTCAGAATTCAGTCTTCTTCATCTGTTAATTTCTCCAAGACACTACCAAACATAATTCCAGACTCCAAAACTTGAAGATGCCACAGTCTCCCCAAATACAGATGCTCCTCCACAGTTCTTAATTTCTTTGATAAATTTCCATGAGAATTTTTATGTACTTATTTTGCATTTTTATGAATTTTAACTGCAAAAGTAATTTCTCAACAAGAGGGACATATTCTCTCCTAAAGATAATTTTAATGTTACTGATCATTCCTCTGGAGCTGCTATACATTGACAAGTATGAAAATCATGGAACTACTCAGATGAAGGCAGACACAAAGAATGGTCAAACATCAGGATGGAATTTGATCATACTCCTGTCTTCAAATCTCTGCCTGTACTTATCCATAGAACCTGGTAAAACTGTTGAATGTCTTTAAACCTATCCAATCATCCATGAGATGAGGATTAAATATATTTTCTTCTATTTGAGCTAGGAGAGAAATAAGAAAATTGATAATATATAATTTCTTAGTATAGTTAATAATTAATAAATTTCAAATGCTTGATAAAACATGGGATAATGCAATGGATTGTTCTACAATGTTTAAAATTAGCCAGTATAGAATTTAAGTGTTACCTTCAATAAACTGATCTAGCATGCTAAAACATGGCAATATTTTACTGTAGCTTCTAATAACCAATCCAGAAAATAAGACAATTACTGTTGGGCTATGGTTCTTCAAACACAAAGTGGAGATTAAATTAATTTTTAGAATAATCAATTCACTGTTTTTCTAGTCCACACAAACTACTTGAGACAGGGTTCACTGATCACCCAAATTACTTGATTCTGAAAGAACCAAGAACAGATCAAAATTTTGGATAGTAACCACAGAGGAGGAAAAGGAGGTTTCATTAGATCATTTTGTAGTTGTAGACTACAGCATCATGCTTCAGGCAGAAGGTCCTAAGAACGAACAGCTTGGTTAGAAAACTCTGGACAATGTGTGCGTTCCTAGAGTACCAACTTTTCATCCTATGAGTCTAAACCTAAGATCCATGAATTAGTCTAGATAGAATCTATATAGGATAAAAGGGTCACTGGCATTTTCTAGGAAAGAAACTAAAAATCCATTTTTTCATGGCTGGTAAGTGCTGTAAAGATGAAATTCTTTTAAGTTTTGTATTAATTATTTTTCCATTTTGCAAACTTTGGCTCTTGCTTTAATGGTGGCTTTTTTAGGTCAATGGATTTTAGTTCACTTCTCAAAGCAAGCAGGCAAGGTGTAAGGTATGCAGAAATTATCTCAGGAGGTTGGATCTGGGTATTTGGATCCCAGCTAAAATATTTTTTCAACATTCACACTAACAAAGTACCATTTAAGCTTAAGTTACCTTGAATACGCATTCCTAAGCAGGGCCAGTGTATGTACTTAACCTTTTCTCATTTCCTAGCAACCTTTCTTAGGAAGCAGAAATAACCAAAGGCAGAAATCATTCATAAGTTCTACTATTATCTTGTTCCCCAGAGGAAGGCAAAGCAGTAAGTGCCTCTGGAAACAACCGACTGGCAGGTTTGGTGTCCAAATACTTCTCTGCAAAGTAAGGACAGTGATGAAGAACAATTCATTTTTCGCAGAGACCTAAGCAATGCTTCATAACTCATATTGCCTTGAATTTACAGGTTGCCTTTCTTTGAGGGTCAAAATGATCATACACTTGGTAAATGGAATTAGAGTCGATATAAACACTAATGTCTTTTCTTCTGACAGCATATGAATGTGCAAGCATTAAGTTATAGGAGAAAAGGGGCTAATTTGAGATTTGTTCCTAGCCCTCTCCATGTGAATGGTGTCGCTGTGAGCCCAGCAATGAAGTTCACTGTGTTGTAGCAGACTGCGCAGTTCCTGAGTGTGTCAACCCAATCTATGAACCAGAACAATGTTGTCCTGTCTGCAAAAATGGTAAGAATGCCCTGCATTAGCTTTCAAGAAGGGGTTAGGACAAGACACCAGTATTTCACACCTGCACGTCATTCTGTACAAGAGCCTTCTAAGATCTACTTGTGGATTTTCAATATGGACAGAGCTGGCATGTATAGTTTTTCTGAAGCATTAAAGTAAAATTGTCCTAGGGATGGGTGAATTGAGTAGTTCTTCATCTGGGGAATTAGAGCTCTCGTAGGCTGGCTTTGTTGTGACTCCTATTATTTATTGTTGATTTATAAGGAGTCTATTGGAGAAAACACAGTACCACATTTTTTGTAGTGGTTACATTTCTATTTCGGAGACTGTGAAGCAGTTTTCCCAATTTCATGGTGTATAGTGCATCTGAAGACAGAGAATGGAGCAAGCACCAGGGATTTGGGTTTGGACATAAATAAGGCTTCAGGTTTAATGTTGTCCAAAGTATATAAATTCAATATTATTAAATTCAATATACTGAAAGTTAAGTGTACTTAAACTCAAGCAAGAAAAACTGAAACTGATGTGCATGTTGACTTGGGGGTGCCATCTAGATTTTCTAATAGAAGATCCTTGTTCTCATAGAAATTTCTCTAGATGAGGAGGTGACTTGTATATAAAATTATGGGTGTAGTTTCCCCCTTGTGAAATGGAATAGTTGGAGTAGTTGTGAAAATTACAGCATCTAATCATCTGAAAGAACAATAGTGCCCTAGAGAAGACCCTGCAACGCAATGACCACCCAGGACACTCTATCAGCAAGGATCGATCACACTCTTCCCAGTGGTCCTGTTCTGCTAAAGGGGAGGAAATACTTTACTAATCAGCAATCCACAAATGCCCCTTGGCATTTGCATGTGCTTGGGAAGAAAAATGGTTCTAGCCTTTGTCATCACTCAAATGATGAACTGATGTGTTATTTGATGGGTAACAGTGACTATCTCCTAGGAGATTAATGATTATTTATTTATTTATTTATTTAAATACACACACAGACACTCATATGTTTACATTTCTGTTAACTCACCTAGTAGTCTTTTCCTTAACAGATGAATAATTAGTTAAAAAATTAGCATCAAGCTATTTAAAGACAAAACAAAAGTGACTCATTATTTTAAAAATAAATTTTGTGGTTTGGTGTCCTCCCAAAGTACTAATAATGACCCCTTCTGATGTTTTTCTGGGCATAGACTTTCCTGTTTCTGGTCACATAAATCTATTATGCTAAGATAATAAATTGTTCATTTGGTTTCTCTTTTTCTTCTTATCCAATTGACTTATCCAGTATCCATCTCTGACTGAACAGCTGGAAAGAAATACCCCCCCCAAAGTTCTACAGTGCCGTGCATATGCAAAGATGCATGATTTAAAACTTCACATTTCTGAAAATGTTTAAAGAAACTGGAAAAGATACAAGAAAGAACAGTAAGATGATTTAATGGTTGAAGAATGGGACCTAGGAGGGCAGACTGAAGGAGTTAGCATAATTTGTCCAGAACAAAAGACTCAGGGGAGAGCTAACTGTCACAAAGCATATGAATGGTTAGTCTAAAGTAGAAGAGAACTTGTTATTTTTCATTTTCTCCAAGGATAAAAAGAAGGAAAGCTCAGCTACTCAATCCATCTTTAAAAATGGGATTGACAAGTCTTTAACTGAAGAAGAAAATTTTTGTTTGGAAATAACCATCTAAACGGATACTGGAGAGTAATTTCTTCCCTACATGAGACTTGTTGACTTTGCCCTGTTTTTAGAGTAAGTTCTACCAGTCAAAAACTTGTCTGTACACATTCAGCATTCTCTCAGAATTAGAGACTCTAACCTGTGTGTTTAGTAGGAAGTTTTAAAGCATAAATCTAATATATCACCCAAGATATCCAACACAAAGCCAACACCACATCTAGACTTCATGTCTAGTCAAATGTTAAGACAGCCACTTCAAGCTAGTCAGATTTAAGATGCCACTGCTAAAAATTAGCTTGCACTTATCATATAGTAGAAAATTGTCTTCAAATAAACCCTTTTTGCACATATGAAATGGATGAACTTTAATTGAGTCATCAATTCATATCACTGATGAGTTCATGCTAAGTGCATAAAGTTCATTAGTTAACTTTTCTGCTGCTGTGAACAGGACACTGTATTCAAGGATTACTTCTGCATCATCTTCCACCGTGGCCCTCTTAGCGCGGTAGGCAGTGCGTCAGTCTCAAACTTTATCTTTTAAAAAATAGTAAAGGGAATGAATCTAGGTTTAGATAAGAAGACCAACTCTTGCTATAACATAATATTAGGAGATGTTTTTATTACTAAGTATAATTAATTTGACAGTTGTTCTCAAAACATAAAGTATGATCACTGCTTAAGGTTTCTGAGAGCCCCTAAGACTGATATTTTATTAATGAAGCAGACTGAGCCTGTGCTTGGTTTGCTAATTTTCTATGCATAGTTAAGAAAATAGAAGCAGATGCCATATATGCAGAAGGGCTGGAGGGAAAGTAAATACCTTGACAAACTATAAGTAGGAGTGTTTTGAAATTCCAGTACATTGTAAGCCAATCTCATTACATTAGAAGATAAATTTGTCCATTATAGTGAAAACTATTATATAAAAATATGCATCCTCTCTTCTTGGATTAAGGTAAGGACACAAGCTAAAACTATGCCCTATAGATTTCAGGTACAGGCAACAAATTATTATTTATGCGTGCTCTTTGAATATTTTGTACATTTCCTTAAATCCTTATAGATGCTGATAATTTTGGCGGACAAATATTTTTTGGTTTGCATAAATGCTGATTGTCTAGGCTGTCAAATCCTTCTCCTTTTGCATTTTGATTTTCTGGCTTTCTGTGTTAGAACTAAAGAAAGGTGCATTAAAGAGAGAAACTAAACATTTAAAATGATAGAATCTATCATATCTAACCTTAAATTTTAGTATCAGCTATTATAAAAATCCTTGCTTTGAGATTATTTGTGAGCAAGCAAAGCAAGGAAACAACAATATGTTGGTATCTTGAGAAACAACAATTACCAAGGAGAACCATAACAGTTATTACAGTAATGGATATTCTTAATTTTATAAAATACAAGCTAATCTCTTCCCTAGACAATGACATTCTTTTTTTCTCAATATAATTTGTAAACATCAATTTGTGGCTATAAAACTTTTAGAAAAAATTCTCTAATTATATTAAGAATGAAGGAAAAATTTTAATTTCTTCATCTTGGTGATTTCCTCAAGCAAGATGTCTAGTGGTTCTGAATAAATACAAACAAGCCATAAAAAAAACTTCATCCTTATTCAGTTTACTTCAGCACTAAGAAAAGCTTTCAGTGTAATCAGAGTTAGAAAACATTAAGGAAAGATGTGAATGGCCAAGCAGTGTATGTACAATAATCATATTAGAGGGAAAATGAGGGCAAACTTTTACTTGGGGTGTAGGCACATGAGTCCATTGCTTTTAGTAATACTCTTAAACAATTGCTTCTCTTCTACACACCTCCAAGGTCTGGTGATCCCATTGCCCTCTCTAAAAAACATGACACTTTAAAACTCTGCTACTTTTCATACTATTGTATTGCTTGGATTTATCTTTTAGCCACAGGCCTTTCCATGCTAATTAATGAGCACACTTTACAGGGGTAGTTGCCTATTTGTTCTAATAATATGCAAAAATAAATTACTATTAGTATAGTATTTGTTAAGAAAAATTTCAGTTTAAGGTATAATATAAATATTACAATGTTTGGAAACCAATCATAATATATATAGTCAATAACCAAGAATGCATATTGTTTTTTGAATGTGAATTAACACTCTTTTTCTTAATCACTATGCAACTTTTGAGTTTTCCATGAATCTCAATGCTTTGGTTTTAAGTCATTAGAAACCATGTTTGTAGATGCCAAACATATGGCTTTGCAAATAAGGTATGTTAGTAGTTATTAAATATTTGATCACTAAAGCACCAAAACCTTTAAGTTCATTTTTGTAGACTTTATGTTTTCACTGGAGGATAGCCTGTCATTACTTATGCCTCTGAAGGACAAGTTACCTCAACAAAAACTGGGAGAGACAGGACTCTTCCTCAATCTTCTATACACATCAAGTGAGCAATTCCATCTCTCTTCTAACTAAACTAAAGTTGACACAAGCCCTATTCAAATATTTAACTCCATACTCCTTTCTCTTCTAGATTAATAGTCATAAAACTAAGGCAGGTAGTAGACTAGCCAGAAGGGCAAATAGGAAGGTAGAATGCATCAGAGTGGCAGGTTATATATAAGCTGAAGTTGAAAACTCCTTTATAGTATCTAACACCTTCTAAAGATTTACCGTGAACAATTGTAGCCCTGATACAAACACAGAGTTCTTTGAACTGAATACGAAAGAAATGAAAACCAATTCCACAATGAAAGAAATGAGAAAATAATTCATAAAGAAAATTCTCAGAAGAAAATCTTGTCTAATAAATGAGGAAATACTCTTAACCAAAAGGAAACAGAAGTTACAGGGAGGATATGCCAATTTTTTATTGATAATATTCTAAAATTGGAAACACTTCATATTAACAAAATCTTCAGAAAAGGGTTAAGAAAATGTTGGGCAAGTTTTAAGAAAGCATTTTCTATGAAAATTTCATGTCACTTAAAGCTGACCATTGTATGATGTGTGTTTAGGTCCCATATTAGTGTATAGAATTTTCACTGCATTTTAAGAGTGAGAAAGTGGTATGAAACCTTGATGTTTCCAGTGGAGTAGTGAAATATATCACAGCCCTTAAAAACATAGTACTGACATTTTTCCATCCCATGTAAAACAATAGAATATAGCAATGCATACTATATCTATTATGCTTCTTATGTGATATATTTAATATATTTGAAATGAGATGCACATACTAAGTCTACATTAAATTGTATGGGAATAGGAACATACTAAATTACTTATATTACTATATAAATAGTGGTGATGATGAGAGCTAAGGGGGATGGCTCCGTTGGTAAAGTGCTCTCCATACAAGCCTGAGGACCTGCATTTGAATCTGCAGTGCTCAAGGTAAAACGCACGGTAGAGCACTACACATCTGAAATCCAGGGATTACGATGGGAAGGAAGGGCAAGCTGATCCCTGGAGCTCACTGGCCAGCAAGCGGTAAATTCCAATGGAAGACCTGCTCTCAAAAAAATGTGATGAAAAGTGATTAAGGAAAACACATGGTGCAAAATTGTGGTTTCCATAATCCACTGACACGTGCACGCAAAAATGAGAGAAGGGGAGGGGCAGGGAAGGAGGGATGGTGGAGGGATGGAAGCAGAGGAAGAGGGCGGGGCGATAACGTATATAATGATTCAATAGTTGCTTGTAGGGAAATTAGACGGTGAAGGGCGAAGAGAAAAGAGCTAATATCTTTAATGCAGTAAACAGACACTGATCATAAAAAAAAAAAACTAAAACAGGATGATATATAAAGTCACAAAGATAATGATGTACCAAAATATAAGCAACACTGCCTCACCTCAGTATTCGTCGGAATTCAGTCTAAGCAAATACTCTTATTATTTCTATGCATCACGTGAGAAGAGTTCTAGAAAAATACACACTCACTTTTAAACTGTGGTGCAGGGACCAGATGCAGAAACAGAGAACAGGAGACGTGAAAGCAGGGGGCTTTCATCTGATAGGCCTTCTTACTGAGGGAATGTTTTATGAACCTAGTGTAAATTCATATTTTAAATTTTTCACCATATATCTAAGAAAGAGATAATCTGAGTTCCATTAAGCTTTTCTAGAGAAGATGCAAGAAAGAGGCATCCTTTTTGTCACGGAGAATAATATTGATTAAAGAAAAGCAAAGATTTCAAAGTAAAAGCAATTATATTTATGGTTATAAGTGAAAAAATTCTAAAATAAAAAAACAGTGCTAAGTTCCTGTTTAACACCTTTAGTTCATAGATTTTTTACTGTGGAATACAGTTTATAAGCTATCTATAACAGCAGTGATGTGAAGTAACATTCTTCAATGAAAAACATCACATTTCTGCAAAAATATATAATAATTATATTTCAGATATTGAACAATTATAATGAATCTCACATAACTTTGGGTCAAGTTTAGATGCTTTTATTTTTATTTATATTCATGAAAAATGTTTGTTTTCAGAGACTGTCAGAAAGGAATTTTATACTTTGTTAGCAAACAAACTAGCAGCAGGTTTAAAATCTACAAATTCTGACCAAATAACATGAGAATTCTATCATTATAATTTCTCTAAATTATTCTAGATTTAACAAATAGAGTGCCTTATCATTTCTATATAAAATCAAAGACATTATATAGTAGTCAGCAAAGCTAATGACAACCCCATTAAGTAGAGCAATCCTGCAGTTCTAACTGTCAGGAACTAGGAGGAGGATTATGAATTTAAGGTCAGTCTGAAATAGTCTGAAAGACCCTGTTTCTATTTTTCTACATTCCCACTCAAAAAAGGTACCAAACATCTTGAAATAAATGGATAATTTTTTTGTTTTTTTTTTTTTTGCGGGGAGGTTGGTTTCTTTGTTTTGGTATTTGTGTAAAACAAAACTAAACAAACACAGAGACCTCATCTGAAAGCAGAATTATCTTTGATAGGTAAACACTAATGGCAAAACCCCCAAAAATAGTTTGTAAGATGATTACCAGTTTTACTGAACATTTTAGATACATGATAGACAGATAAGTGATGACAGATAGATGCTGCTGCTGAAGATGACAGATAGATTTTATATATATATATATATATATATGGATAGAAGATGATAGATACATAGATAAAAGGTAGATAGATGGATAGAAGGTAGATAGATAATAGGCAGATGATACATAAATAGAAAGATAGATAGATAGATAGATAGATAGATAGATAGATAGATAGATAGATAGATGGTAGACAAATGACAGATTAATAGATAGATAGATAGTAGACAAATGACAGATTAATAGATAGATAAATAGATAGATAGATAGATAGATAGATAGATAGATAGATAGATAGATAGATAGATAGATGATAGATGAATGAATGAGAGAAATATAGATAGGTAATAGAGAGATGAGAGGCAGAGATATAGATAGATAATAGGGAGGTAGAGATTGCCAAATAAATGAGAGATTCACATATGGTAAGAACTAGTTAACACAATCAGAAAAGGGAGGACATAGAGAAACAAAGGTAAAAGGAGATAAAACCCTCCTCATATACAAAATGGTTTAATTATATACTTGAAAAGATAAAAAGTAAAATATATATAGTGGAATTTAGTAAATAGGTAAGTTACAAAAGGCATATGCAGATTTCTACATATGTGTGTGTATATGTATGTGTGATATATATAACATATATCATTAAAATAAAACTACAGTATTGGTGCCCAATGCAGAGATAGCAATGGAATATAATAAAAAAGTTCATAACACTGTTAACTACAAGTGAAAACTCTGTACATGATAAAATCATATCTGAAATCCAAGGAGACATGGTCTGTAGAAGAAATGTGTTAGAACAAGTAGATAGTTTTCTGAAACAATTTTAAATTTAAGTCCTATAATTCAGGACACATTTCATCAGATTAATTATAATTGTCACTTTCATATTCCACATGTGTGTGTTATGCATGTGTGTGCCCAAGGTTTATGTTATCTGTATAAATCTTCTATTTTATCCATTGTGGAAGGGTCTCTCAATCAGAGTTTAAAAATATTTCTAGCCTCTCTGGTTAGCTTGATCTGGGGATTCCCTGTCTCTACCTTCCATATCCTGAAATACAGGCAGCTGTCTTATTCACTCAACTTTTAAGTTCAGTGCAAATCTTAACTCTATTCCACGATATCCTCAGTCAGGAAACATAAATAATTCTCTTAAAAGAAAACCTGGCAAATTGATTTATAACCTTGAAGTGCCGAAACAAAAATCTCTACATTGTGTAAAAACACACAAAAATACTATATACAAATGTACAGCTAGAACAAAAATTAACTTTAATATCACAGGAGGATTTGTTTATATAAAGGACTATTAGAAATTCATATGGGAAAAGTCCAATATCTCTACTTTTAAAACTGATGAAGAATTAAAACATGCTCCCAGAAAATGAAACAAAAACTCTCTTATCAATGTGTGCCTTGTTTATATATACTTAGAAGAAAGAAGATGAACTTTTAAAAAATGACTTAAGTTTTTCCTCTAGTTTAAAGCCAAGAGTTTGATAATCTTTTTTGTTAGATGAAATGAGCACTCTTCCACATTGTTTCCAGATACACAAACTGTTATAACCATGTAGGAAGAAATTTGATAATAGAAACAAAATTCAAGCACCTATATATTCTGCCTTGGGACTCCCACATATATGAAGTCACAAATGAACAATTTTGTTCATACTTAAAGTTTCTGATTAATGACAAATCATTATAAACTTTTATAAATAACTATAGATTTAAATTTTATTTCTTAAAACCAACAATAGTTATGAGACCATATTTTAGATCAAAAGAGTGAGTAGTATAAAAATAATTAATATTTTAGGATACATTTTTAATTAAAGTCACAACAGCTTACCAAATACTATAAAATATTATAAGACAGGGCCAGCAAAATGGCTCAGCTAACACAGACATTTCTTGCCAAGCTGACTCGCCTGAGTTTAATCCCTGACATCCATATTGTGGAGGGACAAAACAACAACCTCCTGCAAATTGTTCTCTGGTTCCACACACATACCATGGTACATACACGTACACACACATATACACCACACATATAATAAATACACAAATGCACAAATAAATATTAAATTAATACATAAATATGAAAATACAATAAGAAACAACAGGTCAAATGAGAAAAAATAAATTCTTAATTCTCGTATGATAAATTAAAAGGGAATATCAATATAATATTTTTATGTTGACAAAATACTTGGTTGTTTTCACTTTTGGTTTTTTGGTTTTGGGTTTTGGAGATGGGGTCTGCGTATATAGCCAAGGCTGACCTTGAACTTGTAAACCTCCCATCTCTGCCTCCCAAGTGCTAGTGTTACAAGTATATACCATCACATCTGATCTAAGAAAATAGAGGATGCATTTGGTGGCAGGGTGGAACCCAACTTACTAGCTACAGAATAAATGCATAAAAGTATAATTCTAACTTTTCAAATGCGATATCAGACTTGAAATAAAGAAATAAAACTGAATAGAGTGGAAAAGTTTACCTAGCTCTGTCAATTAGTTTTCTTATTGCTGCAACCAATTCAGACAAAAAGTAACTGATGGGAAGGCCTGTTTATTTCAGCTCATGGAGGTGTGGTATAGGTTATAAAACTAGAAGGAGACCATCAATGGGAATAAAATACATGTGACAGGTAGACCACTACATGAGGAAGGAGGGTATAGGGGAGGTCCGCTAAAGCACATTATCTAAGAAAATGCCACAATGAAGTGCATTATATGTGTTCTAATTAATAACAAAAACAAATCTGCAAAAAAAATTATTAAAAGTAAATAAAATCATAATATATCAACACAAGTACTAAGAGAACATTACATACAATAATGCAGAAAAAATGAGGCTACTTCTCTTCTGCAAAAGGGAGATTTATAATGCATTATTAAACTTGTAAGCTAAGTCTAAATAGATACATGGATAGACAACAGAAACTTGATAGAAGATAGATACACAGATACATAGATACATAGAAGTGTATAAGGAAGCCTATTTTGTTTTTAAAAGTTGAAAGAAAATATTAAAATATTAATAAAGTTTAAGTTCTTAAAATAAATGTATATTATACTTGTAATCTAGAATTACTCTTTAAGAAAGAAAACAGAAAAACCCATAGCCAAGATATTTTTTCTATTTTTATTATTTTGCGATTAAATAATCAATGGCATGTCACTTAGTGGAAATTGTGATGTGATTCCTTGTTATAATTTGTACTCTGCAAATTAATTAACCAATTAATAACTTCTACCACTTGACTTTTCAACTCCCTTATAAGTTTCTTTTTTTAAGCTTGAGGAAAACTTCATTGCTCATTTTACTCATCAATTAGGGAAACTGCTAGAATATTCACTTAAGTATAAACATTTCCATTTCCATGAAACCATTTTGAAAAATGGGCCTTAATGGAGTACAACTCGTTCACCTTAACTTAGTATTTTCTCAGTTCTTAGGTAGACAATTAGTGCCAAGCACTAAACAGTTGTAAAACAAACACACTGGAAATGAAGCCTTTCCCTGGGAAGTGCAGAGCACATATCCATTGGCTGCAAAGACCCCTGAACAGTTCAGGATGAAAGCAGGTCCCTAGACAGCTTTAAAGTTTGCATTCACTAACTCATCCACGGAAGGTCAGAATTAGCATATTCCTGTAAAGTCGGTGGCAAAAGAGAATAACAATAAATGGCTACTTTAATCAGCCACAAACAATAATTCCCCACTTCTTTCATAAAGCATCTTCCAATATATAAAAGGAAGTATTGATGTTTATATTTTTTTAGTCCAACAGACTTGCCTTTTAATTCATCAGCAAATTAGATTTCACAAGCCTTACTTTAGAATGTTGAGACATTGAAAATTAACACCACTTTCATTTCCATCTTAAGGCATCTCTTGAATAGCTTTCAGGTCTACCTAGTCTTAAGATAATGTAGATTAGAAAGTCAATACGTGCAAAGATAATAAAACTTTTTCCCATCATATTTCTCCTGATATATGAGGACAGCTTATATTTTCCCTGTATATTATTTAAGACAATGAGTCCTATTCCCCATAAATACACATCTTTTTGGTGATCCAAATATTATTTTAAATAAATAAATAAACTCCTATGTTCTACCTGATTAAAGTAGAGCCACTTTTTGTATTTTTTTTAAATTGATATATTTTATTATGCCAATTGAGTTTTTTAATAATTTATTTTTTATTTCTTCAAGATACATCTCAATCACAATCCCCTCCCTACTTCCCTCTCCAGTCCCACCCTTCCACCCTCCTCCCCCTCAACCCCCCATCCTCTTCCCTTCTTTTTTTTTTTTAGTTTAAGGCATTTCTTTTTCCCCCCCCAACAGCTCTCCCTTTCAGTCCAAAAAATGGTTCTTTTTCTTATAACTATAAATACAATACAAAACAACAGAAATAAATAGGCCACAATTATAAGAGTTATATGGCTTAGCATACATTCTCAATGTCCAGTCCATATGTATTTGGCACCTGACTTTAACATTCTACTATCTAACCATCTCCATGAGTTTAAAGTTCTATATCTAACTCAGCTTTCATACTAACTTGCCTCACAATTTTAAAAATATCTTCTTAGATCCAGAACACCCTCTTGATTCCTAAACAACTCAAAATTTAACTATGAGACTCTAGCTATTTTTATTACCTGAATTGTTTTATCTTTTGAAATATGTAACGCCTTCTGTTTCATACAGAGGAGCTTGCATATGGAGAGACTGGGATGCAGTCTATGGTAGGAAAGGAGCGTTATTAAATGTAGTTTGGTATCAGAAAACCAGCCTACATGCCTTAACTGACAGGAGATATTGCAAAGTAATCTAGGTGAAATAAACCAGTTGCCCTGTGAAATCAAGTATAGTTTGAAATTTTACTGCTTTATAGACTCACCACAGACACATAAAGCTTCTGCCAGTTAAGTACAGACTTCATGTAATGTGTCAGTCATTTTAGTGCAAAATTGATGATACAGTTTAGCTAGTATTCTTCTTAATGATGTATTTTATCTAATTATAAAGATTGAGTGTGTTAATGACTGAAGCACCCTCGAATATATAAGGCTAAGGGCTTGATAAATGAGAGCCCATGCTACATTTAGTAGTTCTTAGATTAATTATCGTCATTACACCAGGAATTGAGAAAACATCTGAAAAGGGCAAACACTTTCCTCAGCATATGTCATCAGCAGAGATCCTTCACCATACCTATCTCCCATAATCCTCTGCCCCTTGGAACACAATATAGCACCTCACCCAGATGGCCTCTTGACTTACTTTATGGCATTTCACCCATCTGTGCTCTCTTCTCTGGACTGGGTCTCCATGTCATGTAGGCTATATCATTCTCCACAAAAACTAACTGTGCCTGCCTCTGTTTTATAAACTAGTCATCTGATGAGACCATGATTCCCTAACTGCAAGAAAATACATGTAAGTTAATGAGTGGTTTCAATACCCAAAGCCTCAGTATTTTCTTCATATCTTTAGGGACTTTTTTTTTAAATCTTACAAATGGAAAGTGGTATAAGTGAGAATATCCCCCAGGCATATGAAAGAGAGAGAGAGAGAGAGAGAGAGAGAGAGAGAGAGCTTAGGATGATTTTAGGTGTGGTTTTTTCAATATTTCAGTCATATCAGATTTCACATAAGGCCTGACTTGATTTTTATCAGTAGTTAAGAAAGATGTAACTTAAAGAAATAAAAGATAAATTATAAAAAAACATTAAAAAAAGAAAGTGGTCATCATTTGCTGAGGACATATCAAATATATGATTTGAAGGTGTTGAGCAAAATCACATGAAGCAAATTCAGAAAATCTGTCTTGATATCAACATGAAGAAAGAAAAGTGATTGTGGAAGATATTATTTAATTCCAGATAACAAATTAGACTAGTAGAACGTAAGTCAGACTCTGACATAAAACAGAGACAAGGGAGACATCTTAACCAATATTTCTTGTGTCGTACAGAAATTGGAGTAGCTGAAGAAAAAAGCCCTCCCCAACACCTCTGATATTTAAGTGTAGCTCTGAGCTGCTTCAAACCAATCTAAAAGCAATGTAAGAGCGCCTCTGTAGCTTATTTATGACCAGATGAAAGAAAACAGAAGTGGCTGCGTGCAGCTCATGTTTGCTTCAGGGGCCTCATTCCTATGAGGCAACTGCATGGAGAAGCTCTATTGTTCCTACTTGTCAGGGTAGATAACCAGCCAGCCCTCCATCCTCCTTTTCTTTCACCTATCACTTTTATGTGTTTTGCAGATAGGTTTATAAAGTAATACACCTGCCTTCTGGAAGGCCAAGCTCAGCTTCCAGCATCGTTAAAAGACAAAATAAATAGCCATATGGGGGAAGACGCCTTCTTCCAACTTCCTGTGGCAAGATTGAAAGTAGGAGCAGCAGACAGGGCAAAAAAACTCATGCCAAATGTTTGATGTGAGGGATTTTTGGCGTATCTGTTTGCTTTTCTGGGCTTGCTTGGATCTTCTTGATTTCTTTAAGCAGGATGCAAGGTGACCATGAACAGCAACACAGGAGGGAAGGTGCTAGGAAGAGCAAAACGCATAGACTTTTCAAGCCAAGAGTCCTGAAAGATGTTGGTTAAAAACTTAGATATATTTATTTCTGTTGTTTTGTGTTGTATTTATTGTTACAAGAGAAAAAACCATTTGTTGGACTGAAAGGGGGAGCTGTTGGGGGGAAAAGATATACCTTAAACTAAAAAAAAAAAAGGGAAGAGGATGGGGGGTTGAGGGGTAAGAGGGAGGGAGGGTGGGACTGGAGGGGGGGGTAGGGTGGGAATTGTGATTGAGATGTAACTTGAAGAAATAAAAAATAAATTATTTTTAAAAACTTAGACTCTGTTTCAGACCTCAATATACATAATAGTGTTTGAGTTGAATGATGTAACCAGTCCCCTATGAAAAGTCATCCCAGATGATCTGAAAAGCATCTGGATCCATCAAAATGCCCCTTCCACCTGCCCCACTGTGTGTCTATACGTGCAGAATATTATCTGACTCCCAACCTTTTCCATTTCTAATATGCTCACCATATTACACAAACATTTGAAGAAATATCTGAGATATTGAATTTTTTTACTTCTTCAAGTTACATCTCAATCACAATCCCCTCCCTACTGCCCCCTCTAGTCCCACCCTCCCACCCTCTTCCCCCTCAATCCCCCCCCACCCACTTCCTTTTTTTTTTAAGTTTAAGGTATATCTTTTCCCGCCAACAGCTCCCCCTTTCAGTCCAACAAATGGCTCTTTCTCTTATGACAACTGCCCAGGCAACCAGTTGTCTGTCATTTCTTAGTTTTAGAAGCTGCTGGCCCTGCACTTCCTGTATAATCACACATATTTATCCCTCTCAGGTCTCTGGTGTGGTTGAAGACTAGGTAGCTAGAGTCTCATAGTTAAATTTAGAGTTGCTTAGGAATTAAGAGGATGTTCTGGATTTAAGAAAATGTTCTTAAAATTGTAATGCAAGTAGGATATTGGATATTTTAAAATTCTAGTTTTTAATTATATATATTTTCCATTGAAACATTGGCTCGATTAGTTTAAATAGAGGGAAGAATTGAGCCTAGATGGTAAGGAGGTCATAGAGAGGTCCAAAGACAAGACATCAGGTCTAGGAACCTAAAGGGAATGTCAGGGACCAGGGTATTCTGGGAGAAGGGAATGGAAAGGGATGTCCGTTGAGGCACTCAGCGAGAGAAATAGGTTCCCTTTTTAGGTCTATTCAAAATGTGTGTTCTAATGACAGTAATTAATGCAATGCTCCTAACTGGAAAACCATATCTCATCTACCATACTTTGATATATACCAGGGCATCAAAGGTATGAACAGATTTAATCTTTGCAACAATCTTACAGAAAGGAAACTATTACAATTACTAATTTGCAGAGCAGGAAATGGAAGCTGAGCTAAAGGAGGTAAATTGCCCAATGAATAGTATTGTGACTTTTACCTGCTCTTTCAAACCCCAAAGTGCAAGATCTTAAGCAGCAGATCCTGAAGCATAGAGTCAAGCCAGCATCATCAGCACTGCCTGGGGGCTGTTTAGTGTGCAGACCCTTGAACCAACCAATCTGAATCAGGACTTGCGAGTGTGGTACCCGCCATCTGTGTTGTATCGCCATCTGTGTTGTATCAAGCTCCCCAGGTGTGACGCTCATCACTCAGAACCACATGCCTCCTTTGAGGGGCTTACACAATAGGGCATCTGTTCTCCTCTAAATGAGGAGTAAGGGTGGAGGAAACAGGAAACGCTGAAATGATTTCTCCACCACCACACCCACATACACAGTTACCCCCAGGTGGAGAAAGTGACACCAGGGCAAGAAGTGACAAAAGACAGGAAAGAAAGGGTCTGACCCAAATACCCTGGTATTGATGCAAAGTCATTTGTATTGAAGAGGAAAGAATGAATGACAAATATGGATGTGACAAAAGGACAGGTCCATAAGGACTAAAGATGGAAATGCAAAGTACTACCATGAAGATCCATTGAGAAGAGGCTGCTCAAAATGATCATTATCAATGATCACACCTCTCTATGTTAGTGAACACATGATCATTGAGGGGTAAGTCCAACAGATAGTTTTAAGGAAAGCAAAAATCAATAAATAAGGTATAATATAGAAAGCAAAAATGATATGATATTGAACATAATGAATGCTGCTGACTCATTATGGACCCTTTCATTGCCGTGTAACAAAGAAATCATTGTTTCAAGAGAATTATTCTTTCTATAGTAAGACCTAGAATGCAATCTTTTAAAATCGTAGTTAAATTTTAAAATATTTAAATTTTCAGACATTGTTGCATATGATTTTAACTCCAGCACTCAGGAGTCAGAGACAAGTGGATCTCTGTAAGTTTGAGGCCAGTCTGGCTTACATAGGGAGTTTCAGGACAGGCAGAGCTGTGCAGAGAGGCTCTGTTCAGTAATAATAATGGTAATCTTGTTAAATACCTTTATTGAGATATACTTGTCAAGAAATAACTATATTTTAAAGCAGGCAACTAGATGTTTTTGGTCCATGGGTACCAGGAAAACTACTAACCTAGTCAAGATAGATCATGTACCCATCAACTCCAGTACTGTCAACAAGCCTCATGGTAGTCTATCTCTCTATCTCTCTAGCCCTATTTCCATCCCAGATAATGTTGCTCAGCTTTTAAGCCTCAAACATCATTCTTCACTTTCTAGGACTTTGTACAAGTAGACTTTTTCCACTGTGGGTTCACAGTGGGCTCCCACCTTGCCTCTCTCACTCAGCAAGATTATTATGAAAAGGATGTAGACTGTATCATATAGTTCATGACTTTCAAACTGCTTAATACCTTCCTCCAATAGTATAGCTATAGATAGCATGAGTGAATATATATATATATATATACGTATATATATATATATACGTATATATATATATATATATACAAAGACAAAATCACTAGAGAAGGCATAATATGTAAAGTGAAGATATATATATGTATATGCATATACTATATATATATATTCATGCAGAAGATTTCTAGATTTTTATTATTACAAATAAAACTGAAATAAATATCCCCACACACATATATATATTTATATAGATTTGTATGGGGTTTTTGTTTGGTTTGCTTTGTTTGTTTTGGTTTTGAGATGGGAGGTCTCATTTTAGCTCAGGCTGACCTTGAACCTAATATCTAGCTGAGGATGGCCTTGAATGCTGTTCTTCTTCCTGCCTCCATTTCCCAAGTGCTGAGAATCCAGTTTTGCATTATCACGTCTGGTTTATCTTTCTTCTCTGTTATAAGAATACCTAGGATTCTAGGATTCTGGGCTGTATGGTTGATGTATGCCTAACTTTTTTTTTTTTTTTGAAAAATTTTACAGAATGGTTGTAACATTTCAAATTTCCATGAAAATGTGTGTGAGAGCCATTTCCTGCACATCCCCAGCAATGCTTGGGACTATAAGTGCTGTTTCACTTCAGCCTTTCTTGTTAAGTCTTTGTTACCTCACTGTGCCCTTAAGTACATTTTCCTAGTGACTGGTGACTCTTTCATGTGCTAATTTTCTATCCAGGCATCTTACCTGAAATTTCTGTTCAAATACCTCTCCCCTCTTTTCTTTTTTTTTTCTTTTCTTTTCTTTTCTTTTGTCTGCGGGGTGTTCTTTCTTGCTATGGAATTCAATGTGGTCTTAGACATTCTGGAGACAGTCTTTTGATAGATACATGCTCTGTAGCTTTTCCTGGCTGTCCGTGTTTTCTTTTGATGCCAATCATTATACATCACCCGAAGAACAGAAGTTTTTAAATTATGATGAAGTCCAGTTTATTAATGCTTTCTTTTGTACAATGTGCTTTGGGCTGTAGTCTAGAAATATTGGCATAACCCTAGACCAAGAAGCATTTTTTTTTGAGTTTTTAACCTTCTGAGATCCCAGTTTGATTTATTTTATGTCTATGATCCATTTGCAGTTTAGTTGTGAATGTGAACACTGGTTATTTCACATATGTATTGATAATGATAACAAAATGTGCTTGCAGATACCCATGTATGAATAATTTACATCTCATTATATTTTTTCAAATCCTATTCATTTGAAGTTGTTTTGGTTATTCTATGTACTTTGAATTTATATCCAAATTTTGGAACCACTTTTTCACTCCTCCCCTCCAAAAAGCATATGGAAGCTTCCATTTAATCTATTTGTGTTAGCAATGTCCAGTCTTCCCATCTATGAAAATAGTATTCCTCTTCATTTGTGGAGTTCTTTCATTTTTCTTAGCACTGTTTTATTATCCATTTTTTCCCAAAGTTTCAGGATATGTCTTTTATGTCTATGATCTATTTTATCCAAAATATTTTTAATAATGCTATTGTCATTGCTATACACTTTTTAACTACTTGTATTAATTATTTGAGAATTTCATACAATATATTTTCATCATAGTCACCTTCTCTTCCACAACTCCCACCTTCCTATCAACTCAACTTCATGTTCTCCCCTCCTCCCTTTTTTTAAAAATCTCAAGTCAAGTTTGTATTGGCCAACCATTGTTGTGTTTGGAGCCTGAACTAGTTTGGTTAATGTATCAGAGGTCACACCTTTAAAGAAAACTGACGCTGCATTTCCCAACAGCTATCAAATGTCAATAGTTCCTAACGTAAGTGTGACACTATGTGCTTACCTCCTCTGGCCATACTAGGATTTTGTCTAGCTTGAGGTTGGATAGTACTCGCATATACTGTCACAACTGCTATAAACTCATGTGTAAATCTACCTGTTTGCATCTGCAAAAGACTATTTTCTTGGTCATCCACCATTTCTGGCTCTTACAATCTCTCCAACCCCTCTTCTAGGAAGAGTCCTGAGCCTTGAGGGAAGGACTATGATACAGATGTCCCATATAGATGTCCCATTTTGGACTAGAATGTCAAAATCCCTTGACCACATTGACCGGGTCACTGTATTAATTTCCATCCACAAAAATAAGCTTCTTTGATGATGGTTGAGTGATATAGTTATCTGTAATACAGAAATAAGTTATTAGGACTTATTTTATTGCTCTATTATCCATTTTGCACATAAGTAGTAGAGCTTCCATTATAGCCTATGACTTATCGAGCCAGCGATTCTTGGCTTCATTAACAATGCCAGGCATGGGTTCTATCTGGTGAAGTATATCTTAAATCAGTTCAGAATGTCTTTGGTTGCTTTTATAATTGTTGTGCCACTATTGCAGCAATAGGCATATCTTGCCAGGCAGGTTGTAATTGTGCCTTGCAACATTCACAGCTGGGTGAGATTGATGATTGCATTTCTCCTCCAGTAGCATACATAGCCCCTTCTAGCACCATGAAGCCTAGACAACAGGAATGAAACTCCTAGATCAGGGTCCACTTGATTTCTCCATGTTTATGACCCACTGCTGGTGCTGGTGCAGGTGCTCGTGCAGGTGCATGGTTTTGATACCATATGGCTGTTATCCCCCCAGTATAACTCCATTTAAATTATTTTTATATATGTAGATATTTTAGGAAGCTTCTATTGTAGTAGTTTCTACATGGTTTCTTCTAATGGCTTTTAGTGTTATCTATCCCTCCCTTGCCATTCCACCCTCCACCCTGCTCTCCCAGCCCCACTACCTTTAATCTTTCCTAATATGCATTTTTTAAAAGTCTTATAAAGTGCTGCTAGTATATTAAAGCAAATTGATATTAGTGTATTTGTCTTAGGTCCTAAAATACTGCTAAATTTAATTACTAAATCACTCGTTTCCTAGTAGATTCTATTTGATTTTCTACATGTTCCATTGCCAACAGATCCATTGCCTCCTAACTCATTTGCACATCTTCTGTTGTGTTTTGTTTTAGGGGTTTTGCTTGTTTGTTTGTTTGTTTGCTTGCTTGATTGTTTTTTGTTTTGTTTTTTGCACTTGGGAGGGCTTCTCATATAGTATTATACTCTTGGTTAAAGTAGTAAAAAAGACATCATTGTATTATTCTGATATAAAAAGTTAAGACTTTCACAGATAAATTTCCTTTACCCAGAGATAGTTTGTATGAGCACTTATCTGTTAAAATCGTTATGTATGTTTTTCATTAATATAATTATTTCATTAATTCATTCTCAAATTTTAAGTCAATGTTTCATTCAAAGTTTTTATAGTTGTATTTAATTTGCTTAAAAATTTCAAGATTTTACATCAAATCTTACAAATATTATACTCACATTACTCTGTATTCCTTATGGTTTTCCCAATTTGGAATACCAAAGTATTGCTGATTATCTATAATCAATTAGGAAACTATTTACTCATTTTCAACTTTCTAGAAAATTTTGTGTAGAACTGGCACTAGTCATAAAATATTTTATAGGCTTTACCAATGGTAAATTGTTAGAATTTAGTTCTCTCTGTGAGAGTTGTCATGTGAAAAGAAATGAAAATTGTCTTTTCAATTCTGGATTTTTTTTTTCACTTAAAAATGATGATCTATAGTTTCACTAATTTTCCTACAAATGCCATGATCTTATTCTTCTATATACGAAAATGATAAGGGTGTGCACATGTGTGTACAGGTGTGTGTGTGTGTGTGTGTGTGTGTGTGTGTGTGTGTGTGTATCTGTGTGAGTCTGTGTGTGTTTGAAGCTGTTTCCCTATAAATTACATATAGTTTGATCCTTCAAACACAATCTGTTTACCTCGGTTTTGCATGGCAGTATAGTTGCATTTATATTTTATGTAACTATTGATATGATTAAGTTTAAATGTTTTGTTTCTTCTATGTTTGTTCCTACTTCCCCTCTTTTCTCCTTTTTCTTCCTTCTTTAAGATAAATCAAATATTAAACTCCGTTGTGTCAACGTTAAGGTATTAAGCAGCAATTATGTATTTGGTTATTTTCCTGATTGGTTTGGAATTTAAAATGTATCTTTAACTTTTAAAACTTACATTTTAAGCAGTACTTACCCTACTTCATATGTAGGATCATAATCTGTAAAAGTAAACCAAATTAAGATTGTCATATAATTCATTTATAATTTTATTAGATTTTACTTTTTCAGTACTTAGCTTTATTTTATCTTGGAAATAAATGATCTCATAAATAGGAGTAATAAAAACTACGCATTCATCCATGGGTTAATTTTTAATGTTATCCACTTCTTTCCTATAATTCAAATTTTCCATATACTATAGTTCTTCAGTTGAAGTTGCTTATTTTTTATTTTTCATAGGAAAAATGATTGGTGGATTCATTAAGCCTTTTTCATTTCTAAAACATCTAATATTGAGACTCCAAAGATAATTAGTTTGCAGTGTTTGTTTGTTTCTGTTTTATTTCTCTCAATATTTGAAGATGATACTCCATTTCCATCTTACTTGTAGATTGTACTCATACAAGATATCAGCTGCCATCCTTGTCTTTGTTCCTACAAACTCACAGTACTCTCACCCACGTGCTTTAAACATTTTCCTTGTATTCCTGTTTGTCTGTTGTTTTAGCAGAAAGTATCTGCTATTGATTTGTCATTTCTTGTGCCTGCACTTCATGAAGCTTCTTGAACATATAGATTCACACTTTCCAAGAAATCTTTTTATTCAAATATTTTTATCTTCCCATTTTGGGAAAGTCTGCATGTTTTCCTCATGGCTCATGATGCTGTTTCTCATTGTGCAGGGAATCTGCTGTTTGGTCTTCTAACTTACTATTCTTTTCTTCTGCAACATCTACTCTGCCAATCATTTCTAACATATTTATGCTCACACCTCACTGTTTGACCTCTATAGCTGAAATTTGTATCCTAAGTGTCTTTCTTGTTTATACTTAAGATTTATGATTCTAAAAGACCATTTATACCTCTTTTAAACATTCCTGTTTGTTTATCCTGACATCTTCATAAGCTCTATATCTTCTTTTGTTGGCTGCTCTGTCTCCTTGCTGTTAGTCATGTAGCCATGCTTCCTGGGGTGTATGGTAGTTAAGAATTGAAACATTATAAATACTATACACTTTCATATACAACTTCCTGGTTATCTGTAAATAGTTTATTTTGTTGTAGGACAAGTTGATTGAAAACACATTGATATTTTAAACCTGGCAGAACAATGCTCAGTCTTGGAAAACAATGTCTTGTTACTGAAACAAAATCTTTCATGTAGTGCACCTGATACCTTATTGTGTGTAAAACAGTTTTCCCAGATCATTTCATTCTCTAGCAGCTACACACCCTCACTAAATTTCCTTGAGCAAACTTACTGATCAATAAATACCCCACTGAATACTTGACTTTGATTTTCTCCCATCTTTAGATCTCTCTCTCTCTCTCTCTCTCTCTCTCTCTCTCTCTCTCTCTCTCTCT
>CAJQZJ010000366.1:1673739-1693995 GCA_907164525.1 Lophiomys imhausi | reverse complement strand
TCTCTCTCTCTCTCTCTCTCTCTCTCTCTCTCTCTCTCTCTCTCTCTGTGTGTGTGTGTGTGTGTGTGTGTGTGTGTGTGTGTGTGTGTGTCTTAAAACTGCTCTATTCACCTTTCTTTGTTCTTTATCCTCTAATCTCTCCTCCAAACCTCAGCCCTATTTCTTCAACTTTGTGAGTCACCTGAGTTTTCCTAGCTAATACTATGGCCCAGAAACTCTCAAGGTAGAACATAGGAACACTCATAGGACTCCCTTTATCTCCCTTCTCTGAGGAGTCACTGTCTGTCATTGTCTGACATGCAGTGACATGAAAGCCCTTTATTCTTACATTTTGTGGTTTCTAAGGGGAAATTCATAGCTAGACAAATTTAGATACTCAATTTCCCCACAGTAGTCATCAGATGGTAGCCACTCATTTTACCACTAAACTGTTCTAACCTATTTCAATTCCCTAATACTATATCATACTATAAGGTTTCACTTCTTTCATTTTAACATATAAGTAAATAAGGGAAGTTAGGGTTAGAGTTATGAAATGTTTTGCCACATATCTAGTAAATTATTAATAAAACTTTCAAATTTGTATTTTTAATATTTTAAAGATGAGGTTTTGTGGCACTATGGTTATTATTTATCATAAAAATAGAAACATAACATTTAATAATGGATTTTCTAATTATGCTTTCCAGCTAAGGACATTAAAACATTTCTAATTTACCACCTTAAAGAATTTAGCTGACTAGTAGACTTTTATAAGAGATTTTCTATAGATCAGCAGGAAAAGAAAATTTATATCACAAGAACAAAGTGATAAAATGAAGAATATAAAGTGATTAACTTTATCACTCAATTTCATGCCAAATCCTGAAAATAAGAACCAGCAGTTAAAACAGAATGCAGACCCAGAGACTCAGGCACCGAGAATGGGAGAGAATGGCTCATTTGACAAAACACCCAATATTGCACTTGATTGCTGACCTAAGAACAAAACTCTTGGACATTTTATTATCTGCTGGCTTGCCATCTCTCTCTCTCTCTCTCTCTCTCTCTCTCTCTCTCTCTCTCTTAACAATGTTGAATAGACAAACTTTGCAATAAAATAATATAACCAATTTAATCTTCATTAAAGTTTCCCAGTCAATTTTACTTAAATACACTATACCACATCATGTGGTATGATAGTCCCTTAATCTCACATCTTGGATTAAAGGTTGTGAATAGATAAGCACTTGATATTTTCAGGACCAAAATAAAATTTGTGTTTTCTTTTACACCATTAAAAGATGTAGAAGTGACAGGCTTGCCACTAATTCAACCATCTCCAATTGGAGATTCTTTGATGCTCATCTTCTACTTGGAGTAGAATAAGGGGTGCTCTCAGGAGCTGACATGTCTCAATATCAAAAATATCTTAAGTTAAGAAAACATCTTTGAATCCCATATTCTGCAGATATCTCGAGGTTTTTGAAGATCACCTATCTATCTCCTTATATTTAGATAAGCAAATGTTGCTTGTCTCTTAGCAACTTGATTTCTGATTAACTTAGAAAATAACTATGATAGACTGCCCTAGTACCTAACAAAATGTCAAGCTTTAATGGCTAGTAGTTTGCATTTATTAATTATCATAAACATTTTATGACAGTGCTAACAAAAAGCCAAAACTTCACATTTCATTTTAAAGCATTACCTAGGTGCAATACCTTAAAAAGAGTTAACCTTAATTTTGTATCAATATCAATGTGCCCAAATAAAATCTTAGTTTTGTATCAATATGAAAAGATCAATACCTATGTAGTCCAATACAATCTTATTTTTGCATCAATATACAAAGATCAATACCAAGTTAGCCAAATATAATCATAATTTTGTATCAATATACAAAGGTATAAGAGCATATTCAATAATCTGCCTTTTTTCTTTGTCATTCCTATACTATGTCTATATCCCATTTTTTCTCAAGTCTTTTCACCCCTACATAGGAGAGAAAGAAGGATACAGAAAAGAAAAAGAGAGAAATCCCTGGTTCTAACCTCCAAAACCTATTTAACAAGACTGTTTAACAGCTTGTAATCTCTCCTCATAAATAACAAGATTATCTATAACCCATCAAATGACCAAAAGGGGGGGTGAATAATCACCCATTCCACCTTCTGGAGATGGGACGTTGCTCTCTTAAAATGACTTCCTGCTGTTTTGAGACATAGTAAATCTGTTTGGGGCCCAAATAAGAATGGAAAAATGGTTAAGTATGTTAATAGAATCATTTGATGTTCAGTCCTTTTGTGCTCAGCTATTTAAATGTCCTAAGAAGGTCATAGACAGAAGCTGAACTTCAGGGATTTACTGAAGTTCTGGCTGGAACAGTCTGTGGAACTGAACAATCTTAGCATTTTTGAGTTGTTGTAGTTGTAGACTTTTGAGGAAACAGCTATTTAGGAAGTCTGAGAGGCTGGATCATCTGGGCTACTTGTCTTCTTTGGTGTCTGATCTGTTTTTTTTCTGAGGTTTCAGTTGTCCAGTTGTCCCTGGATTCTTTAGATGGATGCCTTAAATCTCCTGGAAAGATAAGAACAGAGCCCTGCCTAATCCTAACTCTGGGACACTACTTTTTTGAGGTGGGGGGAGCAGGTAATATATTTCCTGGAGCAAATTTGGTTTTTTTTGACAATATAAAAAGTATTAACTTTCAATTGAAATTAAAAAAATATTTTGACATTTTGGAACTAAACAAACCTTAGTGGCAAGCCTGTCACTTGGCAAGAAAAATCCCTTGCTTCACTGTAGACAGAATGCTGTCCAAAAAGGACAAACTTGGAAGCAGGTAAGTCTACATCCTAGCTCTGCCAAGACAGGGTAGGCAAGTCCTTCATAATTCTTGCTTTACAATCAATGTCTATCAGAGAAACGGGACCAAACAGCTGAAGATTGATGCTGTAATGTATGGAGATAAATTGGGAATGGTCCAGGCAGCCACTGGTATGTCATTCCTTAGTTTTGGAAGCTGCTGGCCCTGCACTTCCTGTATAATCAGATATATTTATCCGTCTCAGGTCTCTGAGGTGGTTGAAGACTAGATAGCTAGAGTCTCATAGTTAAATTTTGAGTTGTTTAGGAATTAAGAGGGTGTTCTGGAACTAAGAAGATGTTTTTCAAATTGTGATGCAAGTTAGGATGGAAGCTGAGTTGGATATAAAACTTTAATTTCATGGAGATGGTTGGATAGTAGAATGTTAAAGTCAGTTGCCAAATACATATGGATTGGGCATTGGGAATGTACGCTAAGCCATATAACCCTCATAACTGTGGCCTAATTACCTCTGTTGTTTTGTATTGTATTTATTAGTATAAGAGAAAGAGCCATTTGTTGGACTGAAAGGGGAAGCTGTTTGGGGGGAAAAAGATATACCTTAAACTTAAAAAAAAAAAAGGAAGTGGATGGGGGAGGGAGTTCAGGGGGAAGAATGTTGGAGGGTGGGACCAGAGGAGGGATTGCGATTGAGATGTAACTTGAAGAAATAGAAAAGAAAGAAAGAAAGAAAGAAAGAAGAAAGAAAGAAAGAAAGAATAAAAAGTGAAAATTTTTTTAAAAAGATGTAGAAGTAAATAATTAAATTATTTCCCAGTATTCAGATTGTATTTAATTGGCTAGTGGTATTAATCCTTAACCCACCATTATAAATGAGCACAAAGTGACACCTGACAGATTTTAACAAGCCTTGGCCTGGATTGTGCAATCTTAGCCCATCTAAGCTAGCCCTTAATTCTATTCCCCAGATATGACCCCATATATACATATGTCCTCTGGGCTGTCATTCCCCACACTATGCTGATGTTTCAGGCCACACAGAATGGCGTTCTTTTCTCTAACCCATGGCGTGTGTCCTCCTTCCTGCTCTTGGTTTCTTCTCCTCTTCTGAAGCCTTCTTCTTTTTCACCTTGAGGCTTCTTCTCTCTTCTTCTTCTCTTCTGGAGGCTTCTTCTTTTCCTCTGGAGGCTTCTTCTACCTATCAATCTCTCTGCTTCAGAAGTCCCAGCACCTTAATTCCTCCTACCTCTATCTTTGCCCAATCTCAGGCCTCAGCATTTATTTAACCAATCAGAGACAATGATTAACAAGAAAGTAACACAGCTTCACTTGGTGTATAGCAAGCAGGCTTTGGGGAACAGGTTAATTAACATTTAGAATGCATGACATCACCCCATCAAAAAAAAAGTTACATTATTAAAAATGTTATATTAAAAAGTCAAAAACATCAAATAGTTAGATTTTACTATTGAACTGCATACATAAACAAAATGTTTTAAAGCAAAAAACATTCCACATATATGTATATTTTGCTGATTGCTAGATGAAATATTCAAGAATGGCAAAACATCTCCAATCCAATTCATCCTGCTAACCACAGATTTAAAGGAGAAGCTGGGTGACTTTGGAGGTATTCTTCCTCATTGATAGCTAGCTCTTTGCAGCATCACGGTTATGCTATATTTAAGAAAAATCTATATGATATTTAGGATCTATATATCCCTTTAGGCACTGCTAGAAGTAAAATATCACCTTGAAAGTCATTTGAACAAAGTAATGATTTTCTGGAACCTCTCTTTATTCTTCTCAGCTATTTAAAATTTCCTCCACTGGAGCAAAATGTAAACTGGAGGCTATTTCAGTTCTGTTGAAGAAGGGACTAAGAAAGAATCATGGCTCTACAAATGAATACTTATGATATGATTATTTTTCTTTATAGCACAGCTATAAAGAACAGAACTGGAAATGATTCTCCCAGCAACCAAAGAACTTAGAGCCAGCTTCATTAGAAGTAAAAGACACTTTGATACTTTTAAAGAGAGTTTGATTTTATAAAGTAAAAAAAGAAAAATGTGTGTTTGTGGAGTGGGCAAAAGCCCGAGTGCTGTAAGTAAGTCTTCAGAGAAAAAAAATTAAGATATGCAAAATATTATTATGCTCGTATGAATGTACACACAGTCACATTACAGAATAGGTGTATTGCAAGGAGAGAATTGGATTAAAGACAAAAAATAATTTTCCCAATTACTTCCTAATAAAATTAGAAATCATAAAAAGAATAGAATTTTAAAGCTCATAGGGAATGTTGGAAATCATGTTGTAAATACTTTATTTTGTACTTGAAGAGAAAAAAACCCTACAAATATGAAAGTTGACAGTGAGCTTGTTCAAAAGATTCCAACAGCAGAAGCCAGAAATACAAGTTAGTTCTACTCACTTATAGGAAACCAGATTTTTTACTAAATAAGTACATATTCCATATGATAGCCCATAGATGCTAATTGGTTTGTTTTCACCTACCAGGGTTACTTATACAGTTTTGACAAGTATTTTATAGATTCAATTATTTTTACATGCTTCTAGGTGTTGTCAATCAAATGATTCTTAAAGTTAGTTTTGATTTTTCAAATACCAGTGCAATTACAAGTAAAAAATATGTGGTTAACAAAGATGTTTCCTCATCTATTTTCATAGCAGTTTTATTTTTAATAGCTAGAAACTGGAAACAACCCAGATGTCCCTCAACCAAGGAATGGATTTTTAAAAAATGTGGTGCATCTATGCAATGGAATATTACTCAGCCATCAGAAACAACAAAATCATGCAATTTGTAGCCAAATGGATGGAACTAGAGAAGCTCACCCTGAGTGAGCTAACCCAGACTCAGAAGGACGCACATGGTATCTATTCACTTATAATAGGATTTTAGCCATATAGTACAGGATATCTATACTACAACCAACGCACCAAAGAGAACAGGAACATAGACTTTGTTACCTGTCAATGAGACACTTTGCCCTAGCTGTGCTGGCTTGTAGGCCCCAGTGTATGAGGAAGCCCTTGACCCTCATATGACTGCTGAATTGGGGCAGGGGACTGTTATGTAGGGACACTCCACTCCAGAGGAGTGGGATGGAAGGGAAGGGTGGGAGGGCAGGACTGGGAGGAGTGGAAAGAGGGCACTGTGATGGAGATGTAACCTGAAGTAATAAATAAACATAAAAATAAAAACAAAAAAAACACAAAAAAATGTGGTTAGAATCTTAATGACAACAGTTTCACTAAAAAGGAAAAGTGGAAGGAAGATCATGTCCATAGGTTTGGGAAACACCATTCTTAACTCCATATTGAAGATGACAATAAGTCAAATCGCTTCTTGGGAGAAAAGGCACAAGTCTTTGTGTTGGAAAGATGACAGTTTCTTTCTAGCATTTACATCCTTCATGATGTATGTTTTGTTATCTTTGTGGTGAATGTAACTCATGGCACAATTTATTGAAACATAAATTCTTATGCTTCATGAAGTTTAACAAGTTATATATTACATAACTTCATTCATAAACCTATTTATTAAATAATATGTACCAGATATTGTGGTAACTGCTAGAAAAACAAGATCCCATCTCTCATTTTAAGAAAATTCCAGGCATAATAGGAATCCAGCAAAAAAAAATTAAACAAAACAAAACAAAAACAGGCAATGATTTTATTGCAGTGTGTACCAAGAGAATTAGAGGGAATTTTTGCCAAACAGTGTCTAGAGGAAGAAATAAGAAGTGGAGCATTAAGTCACTTTGGCTGTAGTATACAAAACTAGTCAAAAGTAACTATTGGAAAATGTATTGATCCTTATGCTTTCTCTGTGGTAGCATATGTAAGGTGTGTGTCTACTTCCTTCAGCATAGTTGCAAAGAATCATTTCAGGTATTTGTAATTTAATCAATATTTAGTAGCTTCTCATTGCTCTCTGGCTGTACTGGAGATTTATATAATGTCAAGAACTAGCACACTGAATAATAAATATTTGAGATAATTTTCTAACACCTAACCCCATGGAAAGAAACAAAGACCTGATAAAACTGAGATTCATTCCTGGGAAATAAGGAATGAGTGGGGAATTTGTTTGAATTTATCCATGAATTCCTTTTGTACTTTCTCCTCACCTCCACACCAAGTTGCTCTTTCTCACTTATCTTCCTCCATTCCTCTAACAGTCCAAATGTTTAACTCATCTACAATTTCACACTGACAACACCAACTGGAAAAAAACAATCTAATTCCAAATGATAGCATCTGTGATTTGTTCCTTGAGGCCTCAAAACTTGAATATTGACTTCTTCATATTATTTCTGGATCCTCAAGAGCAGATGCCTAGAGTCTATTTCAAGATTAGCCATAGAAAAATAAAAGAAGTATTCACTTGTCAAAGAACAAGAGGGGTGTGAAAGAATAGATTTGTAATCATTTAATGAGTGGAATAAGAACAGGTCAAAATTTGGCTCAAATTTCTATTGTCATGAGATATATCTTCCTTATTGCAGCATACGTCTTCCTCCCAATGAGTTTAAGCTAATTTTAAAAGGCAATCAACACTTTTTCAATAACTTTTACTGTGTTCAAGAAAATGTCAGTAATTATCTCAGTTTATGAAAATGATATTGTGCAGGTTTGTCATGAATTGCCTACCTAAAAATTGTAGGAAGGAGAAAATTTTCAAAGTCTGAACCATGCCCCCTTTGATCATAGAGTGCCCTTATTTTGCACCTAGTCTATCTATGATAGTGTGTGATTAAAATGGAAAAGTAGATTATTCAAAGAAATTCATTGGATGGTAGAGTTAACTGAATGAGTCAACTAATTAATTAATCAAAGGGTGAAGACAGAATGGGTAAGTTAGAATTCTTTCTGTACTCTATGGTATATAGAGTGTATGAAAATTAAAGCTTTTATAAAAGTAAATTTATCAGTGAAAAAGATATCTATTAAGCAGCTATGTTAGTCCCTTTGCACATGTAGTCTAATTGCATCTTCACAATAGCCTACTTACAGAGGATACTGAGCATAGAAAATTACCATCTTCTCAATACATGGCTAGGAAGATGTAACAGAGGCATTCACTACTATTTTCTATCCAAAGTCCATATTTTCTTTCCACAGAGTCAAAGCACACTCTACAAACACAATACCTATATATAACAACAACTCATTGACAAACTACATCAACAAAGAAAAAAATAAAATGGGAATTTGGGGTTCTGGAAAAATTCACAGAATGATAGAACTTTTATTACTATGGCTATGCTCAACACACTTTTTCAGCTTTCTCATTTTCTCTCATTATATTAGTGAGTACCCAATTAAAAATGACAGGAACCCCAGTTCTAATTAACTTAATTCCAAAATTCTTACATATCTGAAAAACCACATGCACCTCGCTTTGAGCCTTCATAAATCACAAGATCTTGACAATAAGAGAACTGAGTTTCTTTCTTCTGCATTTCTTTTATTGATTGATTTTTTTAACATTTATTTATTACTTCAAGTTTCGTCTCCATTACCACCCTCTCCCTCCACCTACCCCCGATCCCACCTTCCCATTCTCTACCCCCTCTCCACTCTGGAGTGGGGTTTCTCCATGAATCAGCCCCCTCAATTCATTAGTCACATGAGGTCTAAGAGCTTTCTCTTGCACATGGGGCATACATGGCAGTTTCACTAGGGTGGAGTGTCCCACTAACAGGTAACCAATTCCATGTTACTGTTCTATTGGATCTATTTGTTGTAGGATGGTTATCCTGTACAATATGGCTAAAATCCAGTTATAAGTGAATATATGCCATGTGTACCTTTCTGAGTCTGAATTAGCTCACTCATGATAAGCTTTTCTAGTTCAATCCATTTGGCTGCAAATTGCATGATTTCCTTGTTGCTGACAGCTGAGTAGTATTTCATTGTGTAAATGCACCACAATTTTTTAGCCATTCTTTAGTTGAAGGACATCTGGGTTGTTTCTAGCTTCTAGCTATTACAAATAAAACTATAACTGAAAAACTTCTGTGAGGCAAAGGGCACTGTCATTAGAAGAAAATGGCAGCCTACAGATTGGGAAAAGATCTTCACTAACCCCACATCCAACAGAGAACTAGAATCCAAAATTTATAAAGAACTCAAGAAATTAAACACCAAGAATCCAAATAACCCAATCAAAAACTGGAGTACAAAGCTAAACCAAGAATTCACAAAAGAGGAATCTCTAATGGCCAAGAGACACTTGAAGAAATGCTCAACATCCTCAATCATCGGAGAAATGTAACTCAAGTAGACTTTGAGATTCCATCTCATATCTATGGCTAAGATCAAAAACTCAAATGACAGCACATGCTGCTGAGGTTGTGGAGAAAGGGGAACATTCTCCCATTGCTGGTGGGAGTGCAAACTTATACAACCACTTTGGAAATCAGCCTGGCGATATCTTAGAAAACTTGGAATAGCTCTACCTCAAGACCCAGTCATACCATTGCTGGGCATATACCCAAAAGATTCCTCACCAAGCCATAAGGACATCTCCTAAGCTATGTTCATAGCAGCTTTAGTGTTGATTTTTCAGCTCTGTCTTGGTGATATGATAGTTTACAGAGCTCTAGGGTCTCTTCCTATGTCCAGTTGTGAAGAGGATATTATATACATTCTTTATTCTAACAAATATTAAATGTGGTTTACATTGGCTTGAGATAAGAATAAACCAGGCCTGGAGAAATGGGTCAGTGGTTAAGAGCACTCACTACTCTTCCAAAGGTAATGAGTTCAATTCCCAGTACCCATATGGCAGCTCACAACTGTTTAATACCCTCCTCTGTTGTACAGGTGTAAATGCAGATCCCAGTACTCGGGAGGCAGAAGCAAGTGGATGTCTGTGAGTTCGAGGTCAGCCTGGTCTACAGAATGAGATAAGATTAAACCATCTCCTGAACCAGCCCTCTTTGCTAAAAATATGATTCTCAGCTTCCCACGCTGTGGCCACATTATACTTCCTGAAGCTGGGAATAGAGACAGCAATGTAATCATGTGGTAATGACCGTATATGATTCTCCCAAGACAAATAAGAGTGCTATATTCAGTGCAGGAATTGAAAACAGTATGAGTTGGGAATAAAGTGTAAATACTTGTATAGGGGATGATGTGATGGCTTAGTGGGTAAAGTGAATGCTGTGCAAGCATGAGGACACAAGTTTGAATCCCCAATGCCCATGTAAAAAGTTGAGCATGATTATATACATCTGTACCCAATGATGGGGGGGGGGGAGGAAAGGAGGATCCCTGGGGCTCAGTGGCCATCCAATCTAGCAATTTTGATGAGGCTGCTGAACTGAAGGGGGGCTGATATGTAGGGCACCCCACACCAGAGGAGTAGGATAGGTGGGAGAAGGAGGAGAGGGTTGGAGGGTGAGGGGTCCCTTGGCCTAGGAGTTGTTGAGGGAGGGGACTGTGATAGAGATGTAAATTGAAGTAATAAATAAAACAGTAAAAGAAAGGAAGGAAGGAAAGAAAGAAAGAAAGAGGAACGAAGGTGACGTCATTGACTATGATCAATGCCATGTCAAGTACAGCACACATCAAATCAGTTTATCCTTCTGGGGCTTGATTTTCTCAATTGCAACATAGGCTAACAAGCCCCACTCCCACCTGCTCCCCAGTTATGTTACAGCATTAGATATGTATGCAAGAGTTTTGCTGAATGGAAACTATAGGATGGGTAAGATTTGTGTTTTCAGAACATATAAAAATATTTAATGAAGAGAATGAATCCCAACATTGCAAGTAAGCCATGTCTTTTGTGTCCTAGTATTTCTTCTTCAAAGCCATCAAGGCCATAATAAAAACACTGCAGTGGTTTTGAGCAGGGATTATGCCAATTGAGAGACCAGTTCTGCAGTGCAGCCTATGTGTCCTTGAACCAGCTCTTTATTCTCCCAGCAACTTAGACTCCCCACGTGAGTCACAGAAAATAACCTGTTCTTCATAAAGCAATTATGAGGTTAAATGAGATGGTGCACATGTAAAATGCTTCACACATCACCTGGCATATAGTAAGTGCTCGTAATTTATTGTACCTGTTATTAAAGAATGGTATTAGATGCTATTCAACTTGGGCTTGCTTCTCCCAGCTTCCCACCCTGCTCAAGTCTCTAAGATTAACAGAAATCTTTGGGTTGCTGCATCTCCTGGGAAATGTGGGAATCTGCTTTGGAAGAACAGCTCCCTTGGTTGCAGAGGGGCCTCAGGTGTCCGTAGCTTGATGACAATCACTTGTAACTGCTCAGTGTGGATTTTACCTGGCCTTAAAATGTGCAAAGCTTCACATTGCACATGTAAAATGTCCTCCTTGAGGATGTTGGACCCAGATAGCTTCTCAAAGTAATTTGCTCTTGGTTGTACATCAGTAGAACATTAAAAATAAGGCATCTGTTTAGAAATTTCTTCAAGGGTATTTCCCCAAGTGGATCAGGAAAGACCAAAACACATCCTGAGCTGCCTAAGAAGTAATATAAGCTAGTGTGAGTCTCGGATTCCTTCACCTGAGACTTATATGTTAGCAAAGTAAAGCCAAGGGATAATCTTCCATTTAGCAGGAAATCCAAGCTTCCCACACGATTTTGAAATCTGTGGGTATCTTGGACATTTGTTTTTCCTCACACTGGATTAAAAACACAAGCACTAAAATATATACCTGGTGACAAAAACGAAATATGTTCAAACGTAAGTAAAAGAAACTATTATTTTAGTGCCGTTATTGGGAGAGAAATTACAGTAGAGAGTGACAAAAAACAAACATAAACAAGAAACAACATCCACACAGCTGAATGGAGCCACTGTCTGCTCCTGTCTGTGTTGCCATGTGAAAATGTCAGGTTGGTATTATTCCTTCTAGTTACTGAACGGAAAGCTTGACATCTGATTTCAAGTGAAACTACCAATTGTCAAGTGTCACCTAGAAAACAAAGCGTGAAACATACTTGAGTTAACAAAAATGTAGCCACAGACCAAGCTGCAGGCTTTGTGATGGCTAACAGGGACAAGGACTGTTTGCAGAAGTGAATAGGTTACAAAGTGCTTTTCCCAAGAATTACATTGGAGTTACCAAAGGGTGTGTATCTCCTGACCAGACACCCCAAACCAAAAAGACCAGTCTAGGTACTCAGAGCCAGGAAGTGACAATAACAGAAAAGCAGAACAGAGCATTTGAATGTGTGGGCCTTCATTATTTCTGCCTCTCTATCCTTTCCCTGCTTTTTGTCTCAAGAGGTTTCTCATTTCCTTGTATATTCTCGAGGACATGATAACGTCCCCTGTCTCACTTTCCTAATTTGATGATATTTCTCACACTCAGAGGAAGCAACCCTCTACTTGGTTGCTAATGTCTTTGCAGATTTAAGGAAATAAACTGCAGCCAATATGCAAAGTGCTTTGGTGCACAAAGGATGGTTGTATCACTTGATCAATATCTCCATGGCATATATACATAATGAGGGCATATATATTCAGTGTGCTTGTTTGCCTTATGCCCACTGTGATGTATATACACTGAATTTTAACATTCTGCTCAAAATACTAATCTCCATAGAGTATAACTGTTACAAAAATGCTCAGTGGGTTAAGGATCAGGGCATCAGAGCCAAATACTAATGAAAATAAATGTTTTTGAACATAATGAATCTAATTTCCTCAGCCTCTCATGCTTTGATGCACCGCAGGCATAAAATGAAAAGATTACTTGTGGTTACCTGGTGAGTTAATGCCACCCAACCAAAAGCTGGATGACGGCATGAACTGAAGAACAAATTAGTAGGCAGAGGAGAAATAGTGATTAAAACCTGAAGTTGGCCTTATTGTGTCCATAGTTATATTTATTTGGTGCCTCTGTACATTTAGAGGAAATAACACACTCTCTCTCTCTCTCTCTCTCTCTCTCTCTCTCTCTCTCTCTCTCTCTCCTCTCTGTTTCTGTCTGCTTCACCCATCTCCTCTCCCCAACCCCTTCATCTTCTTTTCCTCCTCCTCCTCTTTCCTCCCCTCTCCTCCATTCTCCTCCTCCTCTTCCCTCCATTCTTCTCCCCTTTATCCTTTCATGATACTGAAGAATTTTGACACCCCATCTACTTATTATTATTAGTGTGGCAGAAAGCACGAGACTTGAGGGTGGGAGGGCAGGACTGGGAGGGGTGGAAAGAGGACACTATGACAGAGATGTAACCTGAAGCAATAAATAAATAAATCTAAATAAAAAAAGAGACTTGAAACATTTGTTAAGTATTGAAAATTAAGGTGGTTTCTTCACATCCAAGGGTATAGATCAACATCCCTGAGGAGTCCAAGGTTCTTTGGAAGGGACATTGTTTCTTTTTTTTTTAATGTTTATTTACTTCAGGTTACATCTCCATCACAGTACCCTCTTTCCACCCCTCCCACCCTCTACCCCCTATCCCTTCTGTCCCACTCCTCTAGAGTGGAGTGTCCCTACATATCAGTCCCCCACCACAGTTCAGCAGTCATATGAGGTAACAAAGTCTATGCTACTGTTCCCTTTGGAGCATTGGCTGTAGTATAGTTATCCTGTACTATATGGCTAAAATCTGATTATCAGTGAGTAGATGCCATGTGCATCCTTCTGAGTCTGGGTTAGCTCACTCAAGATGAGCTTGTCTAGTTCCATCTATTTGGCTTCAAAGTGCATGATTTTGTTGCTTCTGATGGCTGAGTAGAATTCCATTGTGTAGATGTACCACAGTTTTTTTATCCATTCTTCGGTTGAGGGACATCTGGGTTGTTTCCAGTTTCTAGCTATTACAAATAATATGCTATGAACATAGATGAGGCAATGTCCTTGTGCTTTGGTGAGGAATCATTTTTTGGACGTATATGCAGAAGTGGTATGGCTGGGTCTTCAGGTAGAGCTATTCCAAGTTTTCTAAGATATAGCCAGACTGATTTCCACAGTGGTTGTACAAGCTTGCACTCTCATCAGTAATGGAGGAGTGTTCTCCTTTCTCCACAACCTCACCAGCATGTGCTGCCATTTGAGTTTTTCATCTTAGCCATTCTGACAGGTGTGAGATAGAATCTCAGAGTCATCTTAAGTTGCATTTCTCTGATGATTAAGGATGCTGAGTATTTCTTCAAGGGGACACTCATTCTTATCCCATAATAACATTGAAAGCTCTAAAGTTAGGGGAAGTTGTCAGTGTTGATTTGTCATGCATTTGTTAAAATGGTGGCACACCTCTAGTTAATACCTGATCTTTGGGAGATCTGAAGCATCATGAATGTGTATGAAAGACGAAAAGTGATAGATTACAATTAGTAAGAGCACATAATTAGTGTGACCACTCAACTTCCTCAATGAGATTGTAAACAGAGTTTTTACTACTCTACAACATGGCAATGGAAGAAACCAGGATTTACTGTCCTTGCAGCCATTAGTTTCTGGAAAGCCATAGCTGTCATCCATATGGCCAGCAAGTTTTAGAAGTGGGCAGTGATCATCCTTGGTCCAACTCTGGTGTGGACTTGCTTCTCTGGTACTAATCTGTGGCACAAATTTTGCAACTCCTTCCTGGTTTATAGGAATAACCCCCTTTTCTTATATGAACAAAACATTGGAACTATGTGGCACCTGTATAATTTCACAGCCATCCTTAGAATATCGCAAAAATAAGAACCAACACATACAATACTGACTCCTTTACAGGAGAGCTCACTTAAGCCTCCGAAGTCGTCTTGACCCAGTCTTAGATGAAGACACAGAGACTTAAATATATTAAGTGCTGTCTAAGGTCACACAAGTAGTGAATGGCATCAAAGGGTTTTTACCTAAACCAACTGTCCTAATAAAGCCTTGATTATGTTGAGTATATAGTGTAAGTCTCATCTTTCTTTAAAGTTAGTCACCATTTGATAAAGTGACTGCAATATTGAGAGAACAGTTTGCAACTGTAAATAGCTGCTTCAGAAGACAATTTTTGTAATTGGTGTATTGAATCACACCAGCAAAGATTATGAACAAATGTGGCTTTGTTATTATTATTATTATTATTCTCACTTTCTTAAAACTTCTTCAATAGGACTTTGTATCACTCTTAAATAAAAATTCAGATAAGCCTTTGGGCACAAAGATATTTCACCTGATTAATTATATTAACCTAATATCTTGATTGAAGTCCCTAAATCTGATTTAATGTTAAATATCTTCTCCTCTAACTTCAGTATGAGAAGCAGGAACAGGGAGAGGGGACATATCCCTGTTCTGTACTGTCACATGCTCACCCTTTCACAATCTTCCTAATTGTTATTTCTAAGAGGGTGACAGACATTCTAAATAGCACTACTGATCAAGACTCTAGAAAAGTCCATGTTACTTTCCTTTCTCAGGAACCTCACCGTTGTACAGAGAGGAATGTTCCAGCCCCTCTGTCTCAGTAGTCTGTAGCAAAACTTGGTCAGCCCTTCATTTTCATTACTTTCCTGAGCATCAGCCACATCCAGGTTTACTGTATCGCCTAAATATAAGAAACATATTTTAAACAGATCAGCTGTTTGCACAAAAATCTGTTCATGGGGTTGCTTCTGAATCTGGCCCACTTTCTGACCTCTGCTAATAACCAAGATCATGGAGAACAGCCTGAGAATCAATAGCATGTTATTAGCTTTTGACTGCTACCAAAAGACAACTGCACTAAAAAAGAAAGGTTTGCTTGTGGCTTTGGGGGGTTTTAGCCATGGTCACTAGTCCTGTTCATTTTGGCCTATGGCAAAGCAAACCATTACAGTAGGGAGAATGCAGCAGCAGTAAATCTTCTCAGCTCTTTAAGTCAAGAAATTACAAGAAAGGAGAGATAGGTATCCCATAATCCTCTTTGAGGGCACATCCTCAATACCCTGAAGCCTCATATCAAGCCCCACCTCTCACAAGTGCATGGGCATTTAGGAAGTGATCCACATCCAAATATTAGTGGATAGATATCTTCTTTTGTTAATTATGTTTGAGTGGGGTAATCTCAAGCTGATTTTGTTATCATAAAGTATTATTAGTTAAGGTTCTCTAAAGGAACATAACCAATAGAATATGTATGTTCTATTCATTAGATCCGCAAGTACAATGTCCTCCAGTTAGTCCAACAATGGCTCTCTCACAGTAAAGAGGATAAGAATCCAACTGTTGCTCATTTATGAGGCTGGACATCTCTGCAATCCCAATCTGTCACTGAAGGCCTCAAGAATTCCTGAAAAGCTGCTAGACATTTTAATTTATGTTTGAATCCCAAAGAAGTTGGTCCTAACATTGGTGAAGGAGTATCACAGCCAGAGGATAGGTGAATTTGTCATGAAGAGTAAAGGCAAACAGGAAAAAAATTAAAGTTTCCTTCTGCTATGTCCTTTTATCTGGGTTGTCACTGGGTGTCACCCACATTTAGGTCTTCCTTCTTCAAATAATCTGGACAAGAACATTTCTCACAAGAGTACCCAGAGGCTTCAATTTTAGTCAATTCCAGATTCAGTCCACTTGACAACCAAGGTTGTATGTCAAACACAGTATCCTGATCTTTGTATAATTAATGGAACAAACTTTCCCTTCTAATACCTTTACAGCCCTATTCATAGTAGACAGATGATACTATATTATAATTTTTCCTACATTGTTACTATACTCGTTATTTTAATTAATGTATAATATTTCACTTTTTGTCTTGGACATTTTCCTGTATGTGTTCTATAGTTAGAAGGTTAGTCAGATATTTTCATCATTATGAAAAGTATCTAGCCAAAGCAACAGAAAGGAGAGAGAACTGATTTGGACTCACGGTTCCAGAAGTGTCAGTCCTCCATGGGAGGAAACATGTACCAAAGCAAAGCAATTATCCCGGATTTTGGCGAAAAGGGGGGGGGGGGGCTGGCTGTGCTAGTGGGCATTCAGGCATGCGGGTCCTCAGTCTGTGGGATGCCACAATATTCATGCCTTCCCTCCTTAGATAATTCCTTTAGGAGAGGACACCTAAAGCACCCAGACATGAATTTAACTAATCTGTTAGATGTTTCCCAAGCCAGTCAGGTTGATGATCAATAGCAACCATCACATTTGGATTTGTAGGTTTTAAAATTTCGAATTTTCATATCATTTTTGCATCAACTAAAATGAAATAAATCAAAAAATATAAATCTTGTTAAAGGCCCACCTTCTCAAGGTACTGACTAGAGCTGAATTGATTTTTTTTCAATATAATCTGGAAATCAAATGAATAGCATAAATATTGTACCTAATTAAATTTTAGTATTTTGAAAAATGGTGACTAGGTCCTGGTTTTGTATGCTAATAAAAGAGACAGATAACTACAATCAACAAAACTAGAAAAAGAAAAATCCAAAAGTCATTAGTGTTGGTAATATCTTCTTTATGTTGTGGTTGACTAAATCCAAAAAAAAAAAAAAAATGTACAAATTTCATCCCTAAATGATGCTGAAAGAGGTACAGGCAATGGGTTAAGGGATTCAGAACATTGAAAGTGGCTCTGATTGTACAGTGAGGATCTATGTAATAATCCAGGTTATTCTGCTAATATTTCAAAATCCCAAAGAGTCATATGCAACTTATAACTGTGTATCTCTTTTCACAATCAAACAAACAAGAAGAAATTAATCCAGGGCTGACAGAGAACTTCTTGAAATTAAGGCCCGGTCTCCTTCTATCTTGTTGTTCCTCTATACATTATAGACTTTCTTGAGGTCACCTCATGATCCAAAATGGACCAGGATTTAAAATATGTGTGCTGCCTTATTGAGAAAGGAGGAAAGAACAAAAATAGACACATTTCCTTTCTTACTGTACACAAATATACCTACATCCCATTGGATATAAATTAGTTCTGTGGCCACAGCTAAGATAAAGAATAATCATTATTCCTTAGGTCCATGTGCCAAGCTAAACAGAACAGGACATTTGTTTCTGATGAATAAACAAAAACTAGTAGTCTCTGGCAACAGAAGACAATGCAATTTTTTTGGTAATTATTCTAGCCAGTTTTCTCTAGAGTGACAGAACTTATAGAATATATATATAAAGAGGTTTTATTATAAGGACTTATAGTGTGGTCCAGCTAATCCCACAATGGCTGGCTCTGCATGGAAGGTCCAAGAATTCAGTAAACGTTCGTTCTATGAGGCTCGATATCTTAGCTGATCTTCAGTAGATGCTGGAATCCCGAAGAAACAGGCTCTAGCGCCAGTGAAGGAACGGACTAGTGAGCGAGGCAAGAGTAAGTAGGCAAAAAGCAAAAGTTTCCTTCTTCCATGTCCTTATATATACTTCCAGCAGAACCTGTGACCCAGACTAGAAATAGGTCTTTCCACCTCAAAAGATCTGAACTAAGGATGTGTCTTCCCACCTCAAACATCCAGATTAGAAATTTATCTTCCCACTTCAAACTAAGCAAAACTCCCTCATAGATGTGCCCTCCATTTTTGGATTTTAGTTCATTCCAAATGTAGTCGAGTTGGCATCCAAGAACAACCATCACACTATTATAACCTATCACCAAATACAGAGTCCTGGGCCAATGGGAAGATTGTAGAATCAGAAAGATGCATATCTCCAGAGAACTGGTCCTCCAGAGACCCCTGATGCTTCTCTTGTCCTTTTCTTGAAGCCTCCTGGCTTCAGGAAGGAATACCAGTCTAGACCAGTGAATTATAAGAGATTATGGGGAAGAAACGGTTCGGCTGACTGCTATCCCTAGGTCACAAACTTGTGAATGCTGCTATTTTTCCATTTATTTTTATGTTATGTTTGGAGTGCTATGCCTGAATATGTCTGTGCCCCACATGCATGCAGTGCCCACAGAGGCCAGAAGACAGCATCAGATCCCCTGGGAGTGGAGTTATAGAATGTTAAAGTCAGGTGCCAAATACATATGGACTGGACATTGGGAATGTATGCTAAGCCATATAACTCTTATAATCGTGGCCTATTTATTTCTGTTGTTTTGTATTGTATTTATAGTTATAAGAAAAAGAACCATTATTTGGACTGAAAGGGAGAGCTGTTGGGGGGAAAAATAAATACCTTAAACTAAAAAAAAAGAAGGGAAGAGGATGGTGGGGCTGAGGGGGAGGAGGGTGGAAGGGTGGGACTGGAGGGGGGAGTAGGGAGGGGATTGTGATTGAGATGTAACTTGAAGAAATAAAAAATAAATTATTAAAAAAAATAAAAAAAAAGAAAGCTGTTAACTGTCATGTAGGTGCTGAAAATCAGACTCAGGTCCTAAGAGCAGCTGGTGCTCTTAACTACCCTGCCATCTCTTCAGCCCAATAATGCTATTTTAGACCTTCTAGCACTGAGTCAACAGCTGACTGAGACATTATGAGTGAGCTCAGGACAGACCAGAAGAAGAGCTGTGGCATGGTGTGTTCAAAAAAACACTAAAAATAATAATGACATCTGATATGCTTCACTGGAGATATTGGCTTTTGGATTTTATATACACTATGTAGTCTGAAAGGGAAGCAAACTTGATTTCCATTACTGAAATATTGATGTGCCTTGTAATTTGAAATATGATAGTGTCAGTCCTATCATGTGTACTTCCTTACAAAGGCATTAACAATATTTTATTACATTCTTGGAAAAGAATAAGAGTCTTCATTACCATGTTTGTAGATAGTATCTCCTTGATACTGGTGCCTATAATATCATATATATCTTATTTGTTTGTATAGGCACAATACTGCAAGAAACAGGGAAAATGTGCTAAAAATAAATGAACTCCATATCTTTAGGACATACCAAATAAGCAGGTAGTGCCATCAATTAAAACAGTGGCAAATGTTTTCAGAAGATCTATAGTTCAGATGTGGCAGAATAACAATAAAATAAATATAAATATTATTTCAGTAAATAGTATAAATAGCCACAAATAGTTTGAGCTTAACATTAAAGTAACTTTGGATGTGTCTATCCTAAGAACAGTGTTATTAGCCTTAGGTCCTCAGCTCCCCCCAGTGGAATTTGAACTCATGTCTAATAAAGATTTATAATAATTTTAACATATTAAAATAGGTCTCAAAGGTGTAGAAAGCAAATTAATTCCTCCCAAATAAGATTTTCAATCCCTTCTCTAAGAAGTTTCTTTGGCACATGAACCATCTCCTTCTGCACAGACCCAAAGAGGTTCCCTTCTCCTTCCTAATGTCATACTTAAAGACATAAGTAAACGAAAGGAATAAAAACAATACATGTGCTTCTTTGTTGTGGCAAATTGGTTGGAAAATACAATTAGAATGTTTTGAGTATCTATTTATAACTGATTTTAATCTATCTGATAACCACTTTGTTTAATGGCTAGTAGGCTAGCTTGTGTGTGTGTGTGTGTGTGTGTGTGTGTGTGTGTGTGTGTGTGTGT
>CAJQZJ010000366.1:1662971-1673729 GCA_907164525.1 Lophiomys imhausi | reverse complement strand
TGTGTGTGTGTGTGTGTGTGTGTGTGTGTGTGTGTGTGTGTGTGTGTTTCACATTCTGATTCTCTTCGGAACCTGTTGTCCTGGATACCTACCCATTCCCCAGTGAGTGGAAGTGTCCAAAGACTTTCCTATAAGTACTTGGGTGTGGCTTCTCAAGTCATTGTAGGCCCATGCCTACCCCTTCTACTCTCTTATTCTTCTTTGACTCCATCAGTATTATAGATGCAGTAGACTTGGAAAAAAATCTACTCCCTTTCTGCTGGCCTCCCCACTCCACAGAGTGGGCTTGCTGTGTGACATTCCAACCAGCTGCTTGCTTATGTGTAAAGCCAAAGTGTTGCCCCATAAAATGACATTTCTGCTCAGAAGCTGAGAATCTCCAACCTTCCGTGCCTCCTGTATGACTGTAGTTTCAATGCAGAGGGAGTGGATTGCTCCTGCATCCAAGAAGGCAGACAAATGGGGAGCAGGGGACGAATTTAGACTCTGGTAAACCATAATACAGCAATTTGAGTCAATGACTTAAATACTTTGATTTTTCTCTGTTATGCATTCAACTCCATTTATGTGACCAGAATAACTGGCAAAAAGTAAATAAATAAACACATCACACACACACACACATGTGCGTATGCATACATACATACATAATAAACACTTAAATACATAAATGAATGAGAATTTTGAACATTTTACAACATGACAGACAATGCTTTAATTATTTGGGGATTTGGTGCCCAGAATATCAGTATTTCTCTCCCTCTAACTTCTAGCCTTCTGTTCCTTTATCAATTCTAGATTTCAAAACCCAGAACACCTAGGAAGTAATTTCTCCACATTTAGCCCTGTCTGATATGAAAAAAGCAGTGGTGCATTTTCACTGAATTTAAATAGATCACTGGTTCTGTGATGAGATTTAAGTTGACTTGGAGCTAATTGGAACAAAAACAGTAGTAAGTAGTAAGTGTGCCACAGCCTGTCAGGTGTGAGAAGGAGAGGTGCTCGGCTTACAGACTCGAATGCTGTCCTTCATATTTCAGATGAGATTCCTGACTGCAGGCATGGATTGGCTACTCTAGGCTCTTTAGTAATAAGGATGTCCGCGGTGAATGTTATGGTCAGGCAGAAGGGATTGTTTAGGTTTCTTAAGATTATCAGATAGAAGTGCTACTACAAACTGAGTTAAAACAACAGACACATCTATTACCATTTTGGAGGCTGGAAGTCCAGAGTGAAGGAAGAAGTTGGGAGATTTAAGGAAAGAACCTTTCCTTCCCCACTGAGTTTCCAGTGTCTTTTCATGTTCCTAGCCTGTAAAAACATCATGCTTGTTTCTGCATCCCTCTTCGTATGCCCTGACTCCTCGACAGAGGCCCATGTCCTTTTTCCTCCTCTTATGGACATCAGTCATTAGATCAAGACCCATCTTCTTAGCCAACCACCCCTTGGCTAATTACATCTGAAAAGTCTTGCTCTGAGACTGTAGAAAGAGATTTTAGGGTGCATGCTCTTCTCCGTGGTACCAACTCAGACAGTCTGAATTATTTTCCAAGGTGTGGCACTAGCTAACTGTGTGGCTTTGGTTAGCCTGCTTTACCACTCCAGTTCTTAACACCTTCCCCTACAACAAAGTCTTTTCTTACTTTCCTTTGGCAATACTGGAAACTGAACACAGAACCTTGCATGATGATAGACAAATGGCCTGCTGGTGAGCTGCCACTTCAACCCTTTGTACTTTTCTTTAGCTTAAAATCAGAATTATCAAGCTGTACTAACAATCTTGAATCAAAACTGAGGACTTTGAACCAAATGTTTTTAGACAGCCCTCCAAAGTCTAGCCATTTGGTATTGTCCTAAGTACTCAGTTACTTCTCTCCCAATTCCCTCTGTCAACAAGGGCAGACAGACATTTGCCAGCCAGGACAGGAACAGAGCTCATACACTACTAAAGAACATGCCACTTGGAAGAAGATTTGGCAGGGGTGTAACCTGATTTTGCGGGGCCCACTTATGGATGCAATCTGAAAGTATTGCAAATGGCAGAGACCAGGTAGGTTTTAAATCTGGCTTCTGGCATAATTATTTTAAAGTCTTATCTAAAAACAATTAATAAAAAAGGAGTCCATGAATTTGACAGAGAGCAAAGAGGGCTACATGGGAGGGACTGGAGGGAAGAAATGAAAGAGGGAACCAATGTTATTGTATTACAATCTCAAAAATTAAAGAGATCATTTTTTTTAATCCTGAAACATGATTAATAGTAAAGGGACATGGTCAGATTTGTGTTGCATTTCTCATAATTAAGTTTTGTTCTTTGCAAGCTGAATGGTCTCAAAGGTTCTTGGCACCAGGGTAGTAACACTGTCAAACCTTGAATACCAGGGAGGTTTTCAAAAACACTTTTTCCTGGATCATCTCCACTTTCACAATATGATAATCACTGTGCAACTATTACAATGAAAGCCTGTACAAAGCAGGGCTGTAAGGAACAAGCAACTACTCATGTGCCTTAATGCTGTTAGACAGGGGGTATGTGCACAGAGTTAAAGAGAAGAGCACGGATTTCACATCTAGCTGTTCCATTTATTAGCTGTGTGACCTAACACTAGTAACTCAGCACTTCTCTGAGTGTTTTATTTCCTTATCTGGAACATAATCTAATAAAAATCTAATAAAGTATAGATAAAAAATTAAAATCTAGGAGCTGGAGAGATGGCTCAGTGGTTAAAATCATTGGCTTCTCTCCCAAAGAACCCAGATTTAAATCCCAGCACCCACATCTCACTTCGAAACTCCCTGTAATGTCCGGGCGTGATGGTGCCGGCCTTTAATCCTAGCATTCAGGAGGCAGAGGTAAGCAGATCTCTGTGAGTTCAAGGCCAGCTTGGTCTACAGACTGAGTTCCAGGATAGCCAGGACTACACAAAGAAACTCCTGTCTTGAAAATCCCCCCAAAAATTTTAAATCTAATATATGAATTTCATTTTTCTAAGTAGCTATCACACCAGGAAATGAGCTGTCTAGTGAGAACACATGAAAGAAGGTGAAAATTCACACATTTGCCTCCTTCTGGGCAATATACATTCTTTCACTGGGAGTTACTACTTATATTTGCCTGTCACTGTGCTCTGAGTTTGGGATTATAACTGTCCCCACGTATTGCTCTATCTTGTGAGGTCCTTCACTAGGGTATCCATGTTTGGTTTTTGTTTGATCTTTTTTTAAAGACATTTTTATTTTTAAAGGACATATTCTTATGTGTATGAGTGTTGGCCTGCATATAAGTATGTTTACCATGTACATGTTTAGTGCCCATGCAGGCAAGAAGAGGGCATCAAGATACCCTGAAAATGGAATTGCAGACAGTTGTCATCTTCCATGTAGGTGCTAGGAACTGAAGAAGACCCTCTACAACAGCAGCAAATGGTTCCTAAACTCTGAGAAATCTCTCCAGCCCCTATCTGTTTCACCTTTTGCTCCCCAGTGCTCAGCTGAGTTAACATTCCAACATGAATGGACCAGTGAATTGTAAAGAGGCAAATAGTAGGGAATTTTTAGTTTCACTCCATAGATATCAAAAATATACTAGAATCTGAAAGGGCTTATTTGAAGAAATAAATGACTAGAGTCACAATAAGTTGTGCTCTGCATCCTGCTGCTCTATTTCTCATTTGGCCATCGAGCTAGAATAATACAAAAGAGGATGTACATGCCCAGAGCCCTCTTGATTGCTTGTTTATCACACCCACCTGACAGAGAGTGACAGACACTACCATCTGTCACAGAGAGTACCTGAGGTCAATGGCTCAGTGAGGTGCACACAGTGAGTGAGGGAGAGCAGGGGTGACAGTTTTCAGCTCTTGACTCTCATCGCTCACCACCACTAAGCCGTATTTATAATGGCAGCTTTTTATAAGAGATCTTAGGAGAGTGGAGGGTGAAATTGATCCAAAACACCACCTTTTGATTCTTTCTATTCTCCAAGCAGACTGTCTTGTTCAGGTGGCAATATCATAGCTGCTCAAAATAGCATTTTTTTTCCTCCCATGAATTATACCTGTCTGCATGAACATGGAGAATCAACCATCATAAGGTGGGCCCAAGGCCAGTAAACTACTGTTGTACATGGCAGAGGACTAGAGAAGATGTTAACATACCAAAGCATACTGCCCCAGACTTAGCTAACTGGGCTTTGAAGACATTTAAAGTTACAATTTTCATTCACCATCACATGAAACCTCTCCAGACTATTACTGCCTCTGATTTCAATTGCCTTTACTTTGTTTTTCACTTGTTTTACACATCAGTGTAAATTAGAGACCAGAGCTTCCAAGAAAAGAGCCAACATACAAATTATGGAAGGACATTTGTTGAGATCGCAACCTCTGTTTTCTGAATACATGGATTCAGAAGTCTATATAGAGATAACTAAGCAAAAATGAGGCGATTAATGTGGACCCCAACATCATATGACCAGTATTCCTGTAAGAAAACTCATACAGAGGGAAAAGTTTATGAAGATTCAGGAGGAAGACAGTCATCTACAAGCCAAAGAGAGAGGGTCCAAAAGAAATCAACAGTGCTGACCCCTTGAACACAGATTCCCAGCTTTTGGAATCATGGAAAAAGAAGTAACCACTAGTTTGTAGCATTTTGTTGGACTCTTTGAATAAATTAAATAGTTTCCTTATGATATTCACTGCTATACAGCAACTGTTGGCTTGAAGCACTGAAGGTATTTAATCATCTCTTGGAGATCACCTACTGGATGTCAGTTTCTGTCCAGATGTTGGATTTAGAGGAAAAACAAGTCATAGTTAACCCCTTAGAAGACTTGTGAAGCCACAGGGAGACAACAAAGAGATTAGCACAGTGTGATAGAATTAGCAACAAGGCACCAGCATGTCCAGTGCATTATGGGGCAATCAATATACAATCCAAAGCACTCAGGAGCAAACCAGGGTAGGCAGAGCTCCCAGGGTATATCTTAACTGAAACTATGTTTAAGAATGAATAGGAGTGAACTAAAAATGAAGGACCCTCTCATAAAAAGAGATGCCGCACCTGAAAAATAATCCCTGGAGGACAGAGTATTCAGAAGGCAGTGGTGCCCAAGATGGCTGAAGCATCTGATAATGAATGTTTCCTGAGGGAATATGGAGAACAAGCAGAGGCAGGACATGGTGCCTGGTAGACCTTGGTATTATTTAAACACAAGCAACCAAGGTACAATGCCCAGTGTAATTCATGTGATGGGACTTTATTAGAACAGGAGGAAGAGAGAAGAAATCCAGAAAATCTATCATTGAAAGTGAAGTATTGATCAATCTATAATGACTCTAAGTTTGTTGATACTCTGGCTACTTCAGGAAAACTCATCTCCTCCCAAATGGCTGGCTGTGGTTCCTGGTCCAGGGATGTTGTTCTTCTTAGTATTGGATTTATTTTATAGTGTCTGGATATATGTCTTCTCCCCTCTAACTCCTTCCTCTGCTCTATGGCTCCAGGGTTTGCTCACGGCACTCCTTACTTGCTTCTTAGATTCTACTCATTGATGTCTCCATGGTAGACTTCAATGTAAGTCTATTTTACTATGACACTACTACTACGTCTCTCTTGTTTCCCAAACTCCCTTAAGATAGGAAACTTGATTGAGTCAAGAAGTCACAAACTAATATAGATAACATCAAGAATGTTTACTGGTCACAATTTCTACCCTCACTAGGGTACTGTTTCTGGTACCGCATCCATCAGCTTTATCCAACCAGCTTTGATTAGTAAAGAGGTTATTGTCATAGCAACTAGTACTCAAAGAAATAGGTATGATTAATTTGCTCAGAAGAAGGCTGTGGTAGTAGAAAGAAAATAAAATTTCATTATTTTCAACTAGAGGTTAAAGAGCCATTTAAAAATTTTCAGAAGAAAAATAGAATGTAAATTATTGCTTTAAGATGAACACTTTTAGCCAGGCACTGTTGGCCCCTGCCTTTAATCCTAGCACTTGGGAGGCAGAGGCAGGTGGATCTCTGAGTTCAAGGCCAGCTTGGTCTATAGAGTGAGTTTCAGGACAGTCAAGACTACACAGAGTAACCCTGTCTCAGAAAAAAAAAAAAAAGAAGAATATTTTTAAATGGTTTTACCTAAAAATGGGCATTTTGTTCTGAATCTGTTCTAATAACCTACCCTAAATCCAGGAAATAGACTGATTGACACCTGTAGTAATGCTAACAAGAAGATGAAAGATTTTAAATGTCAAACCAATACATAACAGTCAACAAGTGGATTCAGAAATTATAAAAACCACTGAACATGGAAAATCTCATTATTACAGGATTTCTGATTCAATGGACTTTACAGCCATTTGCTAGAACAGGAAATATAAGAGAAAAAAAGACTTTGCACAGTCTTGATTCTGTTGAATTGTAAATAAAACCTTAGTTATGACAGGTATAGTTTTTACAGCTGCTCTAGCTAATGCTTCCAAATCTCAGAGGGTTAACACCATGAGTGTAGTTCTTGCTCAATTGGCATCATCAGGTTTGAAATGTGGGGTTGGAGATGAGCTGCTCTGCTCCATGTAGTCACATAGAGACAGCCATCTTTAACACATATCACCAAAGACACTATGTGGTGTCCAAACTGGATAGGGAAAGAGAAAATGAAGAAAGCATGCATGCTCTTAAGCATCAGGTACAGTATATTCTTTTGGAAATAACTGCCCTAAGCTGATGATATATTTGGGAAATGACCAGCTGGGCTCCAAGAGCAGGAATGCAACCATGATTGAGAAACAGGTTAAGATCTGGGCTTGAGAGGAATCACTCTTCTGACAACCTCTCTCCTCCTTGCTACTTAAGCCACCTGACAAAAAACATGTCTTCTTACAGCAACTAGCCTCGTTTGCAGTAGGACTAGGTGCCTGAGAAAAGACTAACTGTGCATCCCTCTTTGGGTCCAATTACGGATTTCTAGGAGTCTTTTCTGACTGTTCCAGGATGAGTCATATGTCCCCTTGTTTAGTTGGCCTGAATCATGCCACAGTAGCTTGTCTGCTGAGTCACATTAAGCTGTATGGCTGGCTGACGAAGAGTCAAACCCAAGAAACGCAGGCATGGGTAATGCAGTAACTAGAGGAGTTATCATGGCTACTACTAGGGATAACGAGATAAATAAATAACCACTACTAGGACTGTTTCAGTGTGTCAACTGAATCCTTGGAGTAATGTGAATAGCCAGAAGAAGGATTACAAAGCCTAATTGGCTCCAACAAATGTCTGGGAAATATTAGTATGGTAAATGATGAGAAAAGAAAGACATGCCTGCGAAGAAGTATACTAAATATTGCTTGTCTCTTAGCAACTTGATTTCTGAGTAGCTTAGAAAATAACTGTGATAGACTGTCATAGTAACTAACAAAATGACACGTTTTCATGACTATTAGTTTCCGTTTCTTAATTATCCTAAACAGTTTATGTCGGTTGGTAGCGAGAGGTCAAAACTTGACATTTCATTTTTAAGTATTACTACAAACAATACCTTTAAGAAGTGTTACCCTTAATTTTGTATCAATATACAAAGATCAATACCAATGTGGCCAAATATAATCTTAATTTTGTATCAATATACAAAGATCAATACCGATGTAGCCCTATACAATCTTAATTTTGCATTAATATACAATGATCAATACCAATTTTGCCAAATATAATATTAATTTTGTATCAGTATACAAAGGTATAAAGCTATATTCAATAATCTGTCCTTTTTTCTTGTTCTTTCCTATACTATGTCTATGTCCCATTTTTCTCAAGTCTGTTCACTCCTATATAGGAGAGAAAGGAGGATACAGAAAAGCAAAAGAGAGAAGTCCCTGGGTCTAACCTCCAAAACCCATTTAACAAGACCATTTAACAGCTTGTAGTCTTTTCCCCTAAATAACAAAATTTTCTATTATCTATCAGATAACCAAAGGGGAAGAACACCCTCCCCACCTTCTGGGGATGGGACGTTGTTCTCTTAAAATGACTTCCTGCTGATTTGGGACGTAGTAAACCTGTTTGGGGCCCAAATAAGAATGGAAAAATGGTTAAAAATGTTAATAGAATCATTTGATATTCAGTCCCTTTGTGCTCAGCTATTTAGATGTCCTACGAAGTTCATAGACAGAAGCTGATCTTCAGAACTTCACTGAAGATCTGGCTGGAGTAGTCTGTGGAGCTGAACGATCTTAGCGATTTTGAGTTGTTGTGGTTATAGACTTTTGAGGAAACTGCTATTGAAGAAGTCTGCAAGGCTGGATCATCTGGGCCACTCGTCTTCTTTGGTGTCTGATCTGTTTTCTGCTGAGGTTTCCGTTGTCCAGTTGTCCCTGGATTCCTTGAATGGATGCTTTAAATCTCCTGGAAAGATAAGAACAGAGCCCTGCCCTAATCCTAACTCTGGGACAATTACCTTTTTTTGGGGGGGTCAGGTAATATTTTTCCTGGAGCAAATTTGGTTTTTTTGATAATATATAAAGTATTACCTTTCAATCCGGATTAAAGAAGAAATTATTTTGATATTTTGGAGCTAAACAAACCTTTAGTGTATATATTTTGAGATCTCAAAGGACAATTTGTTTGAATTGCAGCCTGCCTTTTGTAAGTAGCTTTTAAACTTAAATCTTTCCAAATCCTATGTGCCTGTCTCTGCATTCTAAATTTTGGGATCAAAGACATGTGGTTTCCAACTGATGGGATTAAAGATGTGCTCCTCCACCCCTGGATCAAAGTTTTTCTCTGTTTAGAGCTTGTTTTGTATCAGGTGGCCTTGAGCTCTGAGATCTACCTGTTTCTGTCTCTAGTGTGTTGGGATTAAGGGTGTATTCTTCCCCAATGATGTGACTAAGGGTGTGCACCATCACCACCCTGTTTCTTGTAAATCTAGAATTTATAAGACAACTAACTCTATAGTGATCCTCCTGTCTCTGCTGGAGGTAAAGGCATGGGCTAACACCATGCATTATTTTACCTTAGCTCTAAGTTTTTTCAACTCTTGGAGGTTTGTAAAACCAGGTTGAACAGCTGTCACCTTTAATTTATTTACAGTGTTTTAAACCTGTTACCTGCTTTTTAATGCCAAACCATGGAAATAGCCTATACCTCTACAAAAAAACCCAAAAAACAAAAAAAAACTTTTAAGCTGCTATCAAGTTTGTGTAATCTCTGTAGCCACCTGCAGTCTAACATTCTAATCTGAAATTAAGGCCATTTTCTTTTCATGCCAGTAAGGTAAATTATAGTTTGAAAATTTTATATTGTATTTTTATTATATTTTTAAGCTTATTAATTCTTTTCTTAAAATAGTATTATTTATTTCTAGAACATAGTTTCCACCCTCCTCCCCTCTTGGCCCCTCCCTTCATCTCTCCTTCCCTCCCTCTCTCCTTCCCTCCCTCCCTCCCTTCCTCCCTCCCTCCCTCCTTGTTCTTCTACTTGGTACTCTCCTTCTCCTCAGATGAGGTGGGTCCTCACATATCATACTCCCTCAGATCTTGCGTCATGTGAGGCCCAAGAGCTTACACTCGTACTGGAGCTTGATAAGGCACACCATCTAGGGTGTGGGGTTCCACTAACCTGCAGCAGATTCCATGACTCACTGGTGGGTAGAATTTTTCCTAGGATAGATATGCTAGGTTCCTGTCTATTTGGGTGTGTGGGTTGTAGGATAGTTATCCTCTGATGTATGGTTAATATCCATTTGTAAGGGAATACATACCATGTTTATCCTTCTGGGACTGCGTCAGCTCACTTAGGATGAGCTTTTCTAGTTCCATCCATTTGGTTTTGAATTGCATGATTTTCTCATTTCTGATAGCTGTGTAGTATTCCATTGTGTATATGTACCACAGTTTTTTTATCCAATATTTGCTTATCTAAATATAAGAGATAGATAGGGCATCTTCAAAAACCTCAAGAGATCTGCAGAATATGGCATTCAAAGATGTTTTCTTAACTTAAGATTTTTTGATATCGAGACATGTCAGCTCCTGACAGCACCCCCTATATTACTCCAAGTAGAAGATGAGCATCGAAGAATCTCCAGTGGGAGATGATTAAATTGGTGGTAAGCCATTCTCTTGGCAAGAAAAACCACTTGCTTCAACTGTAGACAGACTTCTGTCCAAAAAGGACAAAACTTGGAAGCAGGTAAGTCGACAGCCTAGCTCTGCCAAGACAGGGTAGGTAAGTCCTTCATAATTCCTGCTCTACAACCAATGTCTGTCAGAGAAATGGGGCCAAATGGCTGAAGATTGATGCTGTAATGTATGGAGAGAAAATGGGAACTGTCCAGGCAGCCACTGGTATGTCATTTTTTAGTTTTGGAAGCTGCAGGCCCTGCACTTCCTATATAATCAGATATATTTATCCCTCTCAGGTCTCTGAGGTGGTTGAAGAATAGATAGCTAGAGTCTCATAGTTAAATTTTGAGTTGTTTAGGAATCAAGAGGGTGTTCTGGATCTAAGAAGATATTTTTAAAATTATGAGGCAAGTTAGTATGAAAGCTGAGTTAGATATAGAACTTTAAACTCATGGAGATGGTTAGATAGTAGAATGTTAAAGTCAGGTGCCAAATACATATGGACTGGACATTGGGAATGTATGCTAAGCCATATAACTCTTATAATCGTGGCCTATTTATTTCTGTTGTTTTGTATTGTATTTATAGTTATAAGAAAAAGAACCATTATTTGGACTGAAAGGGAGAGCTGTTGGGGG
>CAJQZJ010000366.1:1642311-1662571 GCA_907164525.1 Lophiomys imhausi | reverse complement strand
GTCATTTCTTAGTTTTGGAAGCTGCAGGCCCTGCACTTCCTATATAATCAGATATATTTATCCCTCTCAGGTCTCTGAGGTGGTTGAAGAATAGATACCTAGAGTGTCATAGTTAAATTTTGAGTTGTTTAGGAATCAAGAGGGTGTTCTGGATCTAAGAAGATATTGTTAAAATTATGAGGCAAGTTAGTATGAAAGCTGAGTTAGATATAGAACTTTAAACTCATGGAGATGGTTAGATAGTAGAATGTTAAAGTCAGGTGCCAAATACATATGGACTGGACATTGGGAATGTATGCTAAGCCATATAACTCTTATAATCATGGCCTATTTATTTCTGTTGTTTTGTATTGTATTTATAGTTATAAGAAAAAGAACCATTATGTGGACTGAAAGGGAGAGCTGTTGGGGGGAAAAATAAATACCTTAAACTAAAAAAAAAGAAGGGAAGAGGATGGGGGGGCTGAGGGGGAGGAGGGTGGAAGGGTGGGACTGGAGGGGGGAGTAGGGAGGGGATTGTGATTGAGATGTAACTTGAAGAAATAAAAAATAAATTATTAAAAAAAAAAGAAGAAGTATACTAAAGGACCTCATGTCCGTGTGAGGCCCAAGAAGGACACAGCCTCCAGAATGAGGTCTCAAGGACTCCATCACAGAAGTCAAGTCAACTGGGCTCAGAATAAATGGTGATGAGGAATTAGAAATCATGAGAATAGGCTGTAAGTGTTAAAAGCTGGCCTATAAGTACAAGAATGAACCTGAAACACATTATGCTAAGTGGGAGAGCCAAATATAAAGGCCCACACAGTCTATAGAATTTCCAGAAGAGGTAAATCTATACAGGTGGAAAACAGGCTAGCCATTGCCAGAGTTGGGCAGAGCAAGGGATAGAAAAGAATGGTTGCTTAGTGCATTTGGGGTTTCTCTGGGGGTGGTGAAAATGTTCTACACTGAGATGGTGCTAATGGTGGCTTAAGCCTGTCAATGTACGAAAAGCCACTGAACTGTGCACTTTAAAATGGGATAAAATGGCAAATTTTCTGTTACCTGGATTTTACTTCAATTTAAAAAAAAACTGAAACTAGCTTATAAAGGTACATAATGCACCATAGCAATGAGCTGGGAAAAGACTGTCTACTTTAATAGGTACGGGGAATTTGAATGTGTTATATGTAGAAGCAAAGACTCAGTAGGTAGGGAGACATTAAACGTGTGGAAGTAAGGACTATGTGTGGCACACTGAATAAATTGGAGTATTTAGAATGTAGACAATTAGTAACAGGTTAAATTTAGATTGGAAACTGAGATATTTATTCTTTAACAGGTAAGAAAATGACTCCTGCAGCCCAAGCATCAGTAGGAAAAGAAGAATGGACTAAAGAAATACCTCTATTTTTCTCTCACAGAATCAAGTATTCAGGCTTTGGGGCAATGATTTTAGATCATAGAATGCCACAGTACCTCAAAACAAAATGCACTTAACTCCTCCATTAACTGGAAAGATTAAGTAATTTGATCCAAATCATACACAGGTTGCATTTCCCTTTGTTTAGTTCTTATACAAAGCACCACATCTAAGATTAGAGCTATGGCCGGGCGGTGGTGGCGCACGCCTTTAATCCCAGCACTTGGGAGGCAGAGGTAGGCGGATCTTTGCGAGTTCGAGGCCAGCCTGGTCTACAAAGCGAGTCCAGGACAGCCAGAGCTGTTAAACAGAGAAACCCTGTATCGAAAAATCAAAAAAAAAAAAAAAAAGATTAGAGCTATGAAGGGAAAGACATCCTGGTTCCACTACTTATGGGTTGCACCATGTTGGTCAAACTACTCTAACTTTTAAGTTTTGTTTTGGTTTGGTTTTTTCCTCTGTGTGAAGTTGAGAAAATAATGTCACATTTCAGTGATGCTCTGTGTTGACAGCGACAACATCAATGACACCCTTCTCCCCTTTTCATCTTGTACTCCAACCTGGCATTCTGGTCCCCTCCCAATGACGGGATAGCTGAAATTGGTAGGAATCTAGAAAATGATAGGGAAGGCATTATTGTACTTTTATTTGACACATTTTGATGCCAGGGATATAAAAGAGAAAGTGGCTCAACCCAAAATGACTGCAGGGCCCCAGGAATATAATGGCAAAATGATGAAAGGAAGTGTGATGACAGCTGATCTAAGAAAGTTAAATGTGTTCAGCCTTTTGGTCCTGTTTCTCTGACAGACATTTATTGTAGAGCAGGGATTATGAAGGACTAACCTACCCTGTCTTGGCAGAGTTAGGCTGTCGACTTCCCTGCTACCAAGTTTTGTCCTTTTTGGACAGCAGTCTGTCTGCATTTGAAGCAAGGAGTTTTTACATGCCAAGAGATAGGCTTGCCACTAATTCAACCATCTCACACTGGAGATTCTTCAATGCTTTTCTTCTACTTGGAGTAGAATAGGGAGTGCTGTCAGGAGCTGATATGTCATGATATCAAAAAAAATCTTAATTTAAGACCACATCTTTGAATGCCATATTCTGCAGATCTCTTGGGGTTTTTGAAGATGCCCTATCTATCTCTTGTATTGAGATGCTGGAATGTATGGAGAGAAAATGGGAACTGTCCAGGTAGTCACTGGTTTGTCATTTCTTAGTATTGGAAGCTGCAGGCCCTGCACTTCCTATATAATCAGATATATTTATCCTTCTCAGCTCTCTGAGGTGGTTGAAGAATAGACAGCTTGAGTCTCATAGCTAAATTTTGAGTTGTTTAGGAATCAAGAGGGCATTCTAGATCTAAGAAGATGGTTATAATAGTGATGCAAGCTAGTATGAAAACTAAGTCAGTTATAGAACTTTAAACTCATGGAGATGGTTAGAAGGTAGAAGGTTAAAGTCAGGGGCCAAATATGTATGAACTGGACATTGGGAAGGTATACTGGGCCATTTAACTCTCATAAACGTGGCATATTTAATTCTGCTGTTTTGTATAGAATTTACTGTTATAAGAGAAAGAACCATTTGTTGGATTGAAAAGGGAAGCTGCTGGGGGGGAAGAGGGTGGAAGGGTGGGACAGGAAGGGGGAATAGGGAAGGGTTTGTGACTGAGATGTAACTTGAAGAAAAAAAATAAAGTACTTATATAAAAAAAAAGAAAGTTAAATGTGGTGAACGAAGCTGAGAGGGGAGAAGTCAAGAGGCAATAGTGTATGCCTATTGGAAGGCACCAAGTATCACAGGTGACCCACTGCATAGCACACAGACCCTCAGATGCAAGAGACTATGCAATTGAATATTCCCAGAGATAGGGTCAGCTTCTGGGATGCTTGCCACTGAGAGCTAGAAAGGTAGCAATAGGGAATGACTGTTCAAGGAACTCTGTGGTCTACCAGCAATTATAAAAAAGGAGGTCCTGCTGAGACAGGCCCTTTCTCTTCTGCATCCATTGGCAGGGCCTCTGAAGTGCTGTCAGTTTACAACAATGCATCAAAGATATTTACCAAACTAACAACCCAGTCTACCCAGAGGACTGTGTCCATGGGATGCACAACCAGTGAGAACCTAAGAATGACCACCAAAGAAGTAGCTGAGATGATGGAGAATTTTACAATGGGTATATTTCTTTATATTGTGTTAAACTGGATGGTTAGAAGTATATCAAGAGAACTTTGACTATAAAGAAGACACCCATTGCTGCTATAAATCATTAAGTTCAAGTACATCTTCCCTAACTATATCAGGGTTTTGTTACTTCAATAAACCAATGGTATCCTAGGAACTTTAAAAAAAAAAGTATTAAAACTTGGAGTAGAGAGGAATACAAGTTTTGTATTCACTACATATGCCAGATGTAAGTTTATCAATATCTCCATCTCCTAATTTCTTCATTAAGCATAAAATCCGTCTCCAAGGTGTACATTTGTTTTTCTTAACAGAGGCGTTAAATGAGCAGTGGCCACCCACACAGCAGGGTGGTCACAGGAACCTCATCACTTCCATCCATGTTCCATTCACCAAAGCAAAACATTTGAGGCTGCATACAGACTAGGGAGATGGAATTATTTTCAGAGAGGGAACAAAGGAAAAAAAAAGTTAAAGTATGTCTCGGCTTATACATCCACCCTGTATGCATCTGCATGTGTAAGCAGAGAAGGTCGAGTGTTGACACTCGGTTTCTTTAAATTTGCATTCTATCCTATCTGGGACCCCAACTTATGAGATGGTGCCACCCACTTTTAGGTGGTTGTTCTTACCTTAGTTAACTCAAGTCTGAAAATGCCTCACAGCCATGCTGGGTTTATGTCCCAGGTAAACCTAGACCCCATCAAATAGACAACCAACATTAACCACCACAGTAGTCTTTTGCCTCAGAACTTACTGACTTTTGAGAATAGTGTTTTAAAATTTAGGAATAATCTGATGAGTATAATTTCCGCTAAGCCATACACTTAGCTAGCCAGCTATCTTTGTCACTACGACATGGAGTAATATGATAGGGAGGCAAAATGGAGATCACCTGGTCTTCCTCACAGAATAGGGTTTGTGTAGTGGGGACCAAGAAGTTGGTGGCCAAGGGGATGCTCTGCGCAAAACAAGCAGTAAGTAAGAGAAGCCTGTCTGCTACTTACCTGCAGATGTTTCTGGGGTGGGGCTCCATCCTACCCTGTCAATCCATCTCAAAGCAACACCTGCCCTTTTTTTCTTTCATTCTCTTTTTTACATCATCATTCACTCTTATACCATAAGTTGAGAAACAACGTCCATTTTCAAATTCCATACATTAATTTCTCATGTTCTAAAAATGAAATGAGACAGCTGTTGAACTTTCCTACCATTACAGTATTTTATGCTAAATTCTTCCACCATGCCCTCACCAAAGAATGGTGAGGTTAGAGTACTTAGCATAACTCCATCCACATAGGACAAAGAGACACTGACAATTTCTCATCTAAGGTTGTTTTTTTTTCTTCCTACTATGCCTTCAATTATGTATCCAATCATAGATGTAACAAATATTCTAAAATTTTTCTCATGCACATAAAATAATTCTTTGGGAGTTTTGGTTGTGTTTTGTTTTTGAGCAAAGAAATCTACTTTTCTAAACAGAAAAATCTTCCAGTCACATTGTTGAGAGGATTTCTGCATCAAACTGACCCAGTATGCATATGTGTCTGAAACATTCTTTAAGTAAGGCTCGGCAATGACTTTGGCCTTTCTCTTCTCCAAACAAGTCAGTTTTTAATCTCCCATGTGTGTGGCCTGTCTACCATTTTGAATGGAAATCTCTCAGTTCAGCATTGAGTCTCTGGAGATCAGTAGATCAGTGTTGTTTACCCTGTTCCCCCAGATGTCCTGAAAGTCAAATCAGAAATTAAAGTGGATTAGAACTAGGCAGGTGCTGCCTGCCTCAAGACTCGAATGTACTTAAAATTCATCCTCGGAATGTTACACAACTTGGTTTTTATATAGCACTAACTTTTTTTTTTAAGTTTCTAATTCAGTTCCTTGGATGTTTTCTTCTTGTTTTTCTCTTTCAAGGGCATATTTCAAGTAGAAAAGTTTGGAGCAAAGTGACTAGTATACTACTACCACTCTTACTGGATAATGTCATAATATTTCCAAAGGGTATGACTCTCAGGCCTTTGTTTTACATTGATTGCTTCTAAACTGTCTTTGAGTAGAGTAGAGTTGGGACTTTCAAAGTGGTTTAGTGTGTCAACAATCTATATAAACAACTATTTCAAGCTTTCATATTGATGACTGAGTCTGTGGTCTGTTTTGGTTTTCTTTCTCTTTTTATTTTTCACACTGACATGCCTTTAAGGTTCTCTACATCACAAAATATTTTTCTAATACTTTGCTTTTCTATTACCAAGTCATGAAATGAGATGGTAAAGGCAGCTGAGTTAATCCTGTTTTCCATTTTTTATTGACCCCTCACTGTTGCTGTCATGGACCATTCCCATTGCTAAGCCTGCTGTGACTAGATGCCTACCCCTTCCATGTGTTATTCGAGTAGGATTTTCTCAATTTGTCCTTAGAGGGATGTAGCTGCCCTCATGGGAGAGGTTATGTTTTCTCAGTTGTGCTTCATCTGAATAGCCAGAGAAGATTCTCAGCAAGCATCTCTTCATGATCACAGGATCAATTTCATTTTTCTTTTTTTTTAATATTTATTTATTACTTCAGGTTACACCTCCATCACAGTGTCCTCTTTCCACCCCTCCCAGTCCCGCCCTCCCACCTCTACCCCCTATCCCTTCCATCCCACTCCTCTAAAGTGGAATGTCCCTACATATCAGTCCCCCACCCCAGTTCATCAGTCATATGAGGGCTAAGAGCCTCCTCATACACTGGGGGCCTAAAAGGCACCACCACTAGGGCATAGTGTCTCATTGACAGGTAACAAAGTCTATGTTCCTGTTCCCTTTGGTGCATTGGTTGTAGTATGGTTATCTTGTACTATATGGCTAAAATCCGACTATAAGTGAATAGATGCCATGTGCATCCTTCTGCATGTGGGTTAGCTCACTCAGAATGAGCTTCTCCAGTTCCATCCATTTGGCTGCAAATTGCATGATTTTGTTGTTTCTGAGGCTGAGTAGTATTCCATCGTGTAGATGTACCGCAGTTTTTTAATATGTTCCTCAGTTGAGGGACATCTGGGTTGTTTCCAGTTTCTAGCTATTACAAATAAGGCTGCTATGAACATAGATGTGGACACTGTCATTTGAACAAAACGGCAGCCTACAGATTGGGAAAAAAATCTTCACCAACCCCACATCTGACAGAGGGCTAATATCCAAAATTTACAAAGAACTCAAGAAATTAAATGTGAGGAAACAAAATAATCCAATCAAAAAATGGGGAACAGAGCTAAATAGAGAATTCACAAAGGAGGAATCCCTGATAGCTGAGAAACACTTGAAGAAATGCTCAGCATCCTTAATCATCAAAGAAATGCAACTCAAGACGACTCTGAAATTCCATCTCATGCCTGTCAGAATGGCTAAGATCAAAAACTCAAATGACAGCACATGCTGGCCAGGGTGTGGAGAAAGGGAAACTCTCCTCTATTGCTGGTGGGAGTGCAGGTTGTAGAACAATTATGGAGGTCAGTCTGGTGATATCTTAGAAAATTTGGAATAGCTCTGCCTTGGGACCCAGCCATACCACTTCTGGGTATACACCCAAATGACTCCTCACCAATTTCATTTTTCTGTTCCTTGCCAAGATTGCAGGTCAGAAGCTCTTTTAAAGTCAGTGTGACCCAGGCCATTGGCCTCCCTTTGTGGAACACTGTGATGGAACTCACCGCCACACTGACTAACCTGGTGGTGAAATTCTTCAGCAGACCCCTTGAGGTATTTCTGTTTTATTTTCATCACCTGTGAAATGAGACCCACTATACCCACTAATACAGCCCCATCATCTACTGCACAGGGCTTGGGTAGGCACCACACAAATCACACAAAGTTTGTCTGTAAAATTATCTGGTCATTTTGAAAATACTATGACCAGTTTTTGTTGAAGGGTTGAAAGACCCCAAAACATATATCCCATACTGTGTCAATTTAATGCATGAGAGTATGTGTTTTAAAGCATGTAGGTGATGCAAAATAATGTTTTAATTATTTATTTTTGCTTTAAAGTAGTTACTATTTGCATTACAAAGAGGGATAGTTTCAATAGTCAAAATTTTAAAGTACTAGTAATACTAGCAGATAACATAAATAAGACATTCTTAAGAAAAGGATTACAAAAGCTTTTTAAAGTAGTTTTGCCATCAATTATGAATCATTTATAGTAATGAAAACTTCAAGACATCTGAAACACCCACCCACTTGGTTAAATAGAGCATAGATCCACTATATGATAGTATTTAGATGGCCTGTGTTTACTCTTATGAAAAAATGCTATAAAATTTTATATTTTTGAAGGATCCTTAAGATGTTACATGATGTATTGCACTCCCATTTTTGTTAGGCTAGATATTGAATGCAGGGTTTCAAAGATGCTAGAAAATTATTCTACCACTGAGCTGAACCTCAGCACACCATTTCCCTAACATTATATGAAGATGTATCTACAAGTGTTTGTAGAAAAAAAATATTTCTGAACTATATTACAAAATGAGAAGAGTGTTTCTGTCAATTGTAGGGTATTTCAATGTTCTATTTCAATCTTTTGTATAATGCTATTTTTTATTACGTTTATTTATTACATCAAGTTACATCTCCATCATAGTGCCCTCATTCTACCCCTCCCAGTCCCACCCTTCTACCCTCTCCTCCCACTCCCACCCATCCCACTCTTCCAACGTGGGAATATCCCTACATATCAGCCCCTCTCCGTTCAATAGTCATATGAGGGCTAATAGCTTTTTTTAAACTGATAAATCTGTTTAGATTTTTTTTTAACTGAACACTCTATAAGTTTGAAAAGGAAAATGCATGGAAGAGCTGCATGATATGAAACACCTTCCTCTATACAGACCAGCTTTCAGCTCACTCCAGATATCAGACACCCATCTGGGGGCCGTGACATCCACCTTCTGCACTGTGTTATTTCCCAAATATCAGCAACCCTGAGGTCTCCAACCCGTCCATCTCAAAAAGCACCAGCTCTCTAAGCATTGATAGATTCCTTAATTAATTTGCTATTTCGAAGAACATGTTCACTACTCTGCTTCATCCACTTTAGGATTTGATTTCACTAGTACAGAGCAAAGACGTTCTTAGCCAGAGCACCTGACTTCCCAAAGGATGTGAAGATTAAAGGGAAGTCTCATGCAGTTGTATGCTATTGCTCAGAGTTGTTGATGACCAATTAAACCTTCCACAGTTGACTAGTGTTTCTTTAATTTTAATAAAAACCTGTATTTTAAACGACCATTTATTCTGAAAATAAACTTCTTCCAAGTTCTTACTTCAGACAGTTGGTTCTTAACTAAAGAATCATAGTAGGCTAAAAGATGGCTCAGAGCTCAGAAGAACTTGCTCTTGTAAAAGACGCAGTTTCAGTTCCTAGAATCCACATGAGAGCTAACGACCACCTATTAAGTCTACTTCCAGGGGAATTCAATGTGCTCTTCCGGTCCTGTGTGCACCACCCATGCCCATGGTGCACATATATACATGCAGACAAAACAAACCCTTATACACATGATTTTTTTAAGAGATAACATCTAGTATCTCCCATATTAAAGATGAAGGAATGTTTTCCACGTCCCTTACTGTTTTAATGTTTTTTATTGAATTAGAATTTCATCACTTCTTTCCTCTCTTTCCTACCTCCTGACATCTGCAGGGTCATATATGGTGTTTGTGTGTATATTGTTTCAAGAATGACCACTCTGCATTGGACAGTCTATAAATGGGGCTCATCCCTGGGTGAGGCTAACTCTCCTTCTCCTTAGTGTCAATAGTTTCCTGCAGTTCCCCTCCGTGAAATATTCCCTCTTTCCTTTGTTCCAGACTTGTTTATGTATCCATATCTAGGAGAGACCCACTAGATTTCCTGGTATTCTGCCTCAAACAATCTTCTTGCCGCCTCTTTTGTGATGTTCCCTGAATCATGGATACAGGAGCTGTGATGTAGAGGTGTTCATCAGCACTGGGCTCCCCGCAATCCACTGATCTCTGCATTGTATGCAGTTGTGGACTTCTGTGGTGGTCTCCATTTGCTGTGAAGAAAACACTTGGGGCTTACAATGCTCCCCACGAGACACACGTGCCTTATTGTGTGCATGTGCATTTGTATGTGTTGGTTCCTTCAAATTGTGTCACTGTCTTTCTTTCAGCCCTGCTTATTATAAGGCTCCAGAAGATGATATTTCTTTGATAGGGAAGCACAGTCTCTTCCACCATTGAAGTGAAATTCAGATTTATTATTAAAAGACAAATTCTATACTTCAAAGGGTTGAACAAGCTGGCACTTAAGAATCCCAGCTGGTTAAATTTAGAGCATTGGAAAAGATCCAGTCCAAGAATAATCTTTGGCTGGGGGCCTATAACATTTGTGTTTGATAGTATATTGGAGAAGAAAAGAAAAACATTCATTTAAGCCCTTGCTTTTCCACGTATTGTTCTTAGTAATAGGTAAATTGGTGTTGATAATGGTGGTGGCCTTGGAATCTTCGCTTCCTTAAGCATTCTATTTCAATTGTGTTCTGCCTGTTTACAAGACTTTTGCATACAAATGATCATATTTAAAATTGCCTCCCCCTCCTCTCCTAATTCAGATACTTTGTTCTTGGCTTCCCCAAGTCTTTGCAACCTCTGTTTTGAGCCATTATCCTTCTTGAAAGATGGCTGGATGACAAATGCCTGGAAACTAGCACTCCCGATCTTGTTGAATCCCAAAAACTTCTGTTTCCATTGTTTGTGGTGGTTTTTCAAAACGTAATATCACTACTTAGCCCAGGAATGCCTGAAATTCACCAGGCCAAGTATGGAACTCACCATTTATTGTCAAGTATGGCCTCAAACTTGTGAGCCTCCTGCCATCACCACCTGGATGCTGGAATTGTAGGCGTGTGCCACATGCCAAACTGAATCCTCCCATTTAATTTGCCCTAACATTAGCAACTGTCTTCAAACAGGTAGATTCTATTATTTTGAAATTGTGAAGATGTGATATTAAAGTAATATAATATAGAAAATTAGTCAATGAAGTTTTTAATATGTTTCTCATATTGAAAAAAGCAATTTACATAATTATAATAACCCTATGTGTGTTATTCATGTACATATCCATATGTCTAGATCCACAACATGTGTGTATACATGTGTTTATGTTTGCCATTATGTGCATATATGCACATATCCTTATATATATACCCATATAACAAAACCCAGTAGCAGATATATTTTTTTCATTATTGCAACCTATTGCTTATACTGATTGTATCTTTAAGAAAACAAAAGGCATATAAGACCAGGGATTATTAGAGACTTTGTGGTCAGTTCAACAGAAAAACTTACCAACACCTTCATGTGCTTTTAGAAAATTGTGTCTTGCCACTCTGTTTCTTTCAGATAAAATTGAAGTAAAGAAATCAGTAAAGTTTGAAAAATTGCCATCTAGCTCAAACACTATCAGTTACATGGAAAAATTGTGAAGGACATATTATTTCAATAGAAACCAGGCAATTCAGAAGGTTAGTATTATATTTCAAGTTCTTTGTCTGCAACAAGCTAAGTCATAATTTTTGTATGTGTGCTGTTATATTGGTAGTATTCTCGAAAATTCAAATTCGAATGCAAATTAATTTTGTCTATATTCAATTATTTAAGAAAATCTCATTGACAGGAAAAAATGTCTATGTTCATGTTCCCTTTGGTGCATTGGTTGTAGTATAGTTATCCTGTACTATATGGCTAAAATCCTACTATAAGTGAATAGATGCCACGTGCATCCTTCTGAGTCTGGGTTAGCTCACTCAGGATGAGCTTCTCTAGTTCCATCCATTTGGCTGCAAATTGCATGATTAAGTTGTTTCTGATAGCTGAGTAGTATTCCATTGTGTAGACGTACCACAGTTTTTTAATCTATTCTTCGGTTGGGGAACATCTGGGTTGTTTCCAGTTTCTAGCTATTACAAATAAAGCTACTATGAACATAGGTGAGGAAAATTTCTTGTGATTCATGAGAAATCATTTGAATGTATACCCAGAAGTGCTATGACTGGGTCCCGAGGCAGAGGTATTCCAAGTTTTCTAAGATATCGCCAGACTGACCTCCATAGTGGTTGTACAAGCCTACACTCCCACCAGCAATGGAGGAGGGTTCCCCTTTCTCCACACCCTCGCCAGCATGTGCTGTCATTTGAGCTTTTGATCTTTACCATTCTGACAGATGTGAGATGGAATCTCAGAGTCGTCTTGAGTTGCAATTCTCTGATGATTAAGGATGCTGAGCATTTCTTCAAGTGTCTCTCAGCCATCGGGGATTCCTCCTTTGTGAATTCTCTGTTTAGCTCTGTTCCCCATTTTTTGATTGGATTATTTGGTTTCTTGGCATTTAATTTCTTGAGTTCTTTGTAAATTTTGTATATTAGCCCTCTGTCAGATATGGGGTTGGTGAAGATTTTTTTCCCAATGTGTAGGCTGCCAGGACAGCGGGACTGGGAGGGGTGGAAAGAGGACACTGTGATGGAGATGTAACTTGAAGTAATAAATAAAGATTAAAAAGAAAAGAAAAGAAAATCTCCCCAAGCAAACACTAAATGTCAGACTTCCTCCTTAGCACCGAAGAGCCAATAACATCTTAGCCAATCATAAGGTTTAAGGGAGTCCTTTCCCAATATAGAAGGACCTGGGTTTGATTCCCAGGACCATAAGAAGTTAACGTGTATCTTAAAAAGTAAAAAGCAGCTGGAGTAGAAAGGAGGATGAGGTTATAACAATAAGCATTTACACTGTACATGGGGTATCTGAGAAAGACCTTTCTTACTACCAATGAGAGACAAGAGGCAGAAGCGATGCTCTCATGTGAAAAGGGGTATCTCATAAGGGAAACTTCTGATGTCAGCATGTGTGAAAAAGCTCTACCCATCAAGTTCTGAAAAACTATTTTTCGAGAACAGCATCATCATTCTTGAGGAAGGCAGCAACTACATACTTTCATTTTTATTCCTAATAAAGTGGCCAGGTGGGAATTGTGTACAATTCAAAAGTAATAGAAACATAAAAAGATAGGGGCTTAAACAAAATAATGTATTTTCTTTCATTTATATAAGTCAAAGGAAAGAAACAAATACCATGTAGCTGGGTGTTACTGAGATTGTGGCCACCTGTCTTCGCATTTTACCTTTCTTTTTTTTAAGTTAAAAATTACTTAATTTTTTATTCCTGGTACCACTACCACAATTTACAGGGCAATATACCTGATGTAATGAAAAGAAAAAGACAAAGACAAAGCTACAACAGATAAAAGACCTCAGGAATGTACATCTAATTGACACTACATTGCATTAATCAATAGCTGCACTTTTTCCAAACTGTGGCTATGACCGTCCTGAACAAGAAGGGTTTCCTGTTTAAGCTGCAGTAACTTTTCTGACTATGGATCATCGTTCCTTCTGTAGCAGATTTTTACAGTTCCTCTAATGCATTTGGAACAACTGTCTCAAAGTAACCTGCAGCTTTCCTGACAACTCCTCGCTCTCTCTCCTGCTAAGAACTGTAGCCCTTTTCTGTTTTTTTTTAAACCTTCTGTTACCATATCCACCACTTCCACCACCAGATCCATAGCCACCACCATAAGGACTGCCTGAGTTTCTTCCACCAAAACTGCCCCCCCTTCATGGGTCCATAATTATAATTTCCAAAGTCATTGTAGTTCCCACCACCACCATAGTTACCTCCACCAAAATTTCCTCCTTCATTGTAACCATCATATCCTCCTCCTCCACCACCATAGCCACCACCTTGGTTTCCATATCCTGGTCCACCACCCCCATAGCCTCCTCTACTACTGTAACCAGGACCACCATCATAGTTGCCACCATCACCTCCAAATCCATTATATCCACCATCACTACCTCCATAACTACGTCTGCTGCCACCACCTCCACCACCATAGCCTCCTCTTCCACCAAAGTTTCCACCATGACCAAAGTTACCTCCACCACCTCCAAAGTTTCCTCCACGACCCATAAAGTTGCCAGATCCACCTCCACGACCCCTCTGTGATCCAGCAGACTGCATCTCTTCTTTAGAAAGGGCCTTTTTCACTTCACAATTATGCCCATTAATAGTGTGTTATTTCTGAACAACAATTTTATCAACTGTGTCATGATCATCAAAAGTTACAAAAGCAAATCCTCTCTTTTTTCCACTCTGCCTGTCTTCCATAACTTCTATGGTTTCAATTTTGCCATATTTTTCAAAGTAGTCTCTCAGATTATATTCTTCTGTATCTTCTTTAGTACCACCAACAAAAATTTTCTTCACTGTTCAATGGGCACCAGGCTTTACAGAATCCTCTCTAGAAACTGCTCTCTTTGGTTCCACCACACGCCTATCAACCTTGTGTGGCCGAGCACACATTGCTGCATCCACCTCTTCAACACAAGAGTAGGTCACAAAACCAAAGCCCCTGGACGTTTTGTTTGGGGATCTCTCATTACCACACAGTCTGTAAGTGTGCCCCATTTCTCAAAGTGTTCTCTTAAGCTATCGTCTGTGGTTTCAAAGCTCAGTCCACCAATAAACAGCTTCCTCAGCTGTTCTGGTTCCTTTGGATCATGGCCCTCCATTTTGAGACTGGACTCGCCTCTTCCAACTCGAGTTCAATATGGGACCGCATTTTACTTTTCTTAACACATGGATTCTACTTTCATGTTTATTGCATGGCCACCATATGGATTCTGCCACTCTATTTTTTGTATACAGTTTTGTTTGTGTGTACACCTCCAGGTCAGAAGAGGGCACCAGATCTCATTATAGATGGTTATGAGGCACCATATGGTTGCTGGGAACTGAACTCCAGGTCTCTGGAAGAGCAGCCAGTGCTCTTAGCCTCTGAGCCATCTCTCCAGGCCCACTCTAACCATTTTTATCTACAGTCCGCATACGGCAGAATAGTTAACAACATCCTCTGGTCCAAATGTTTTCCTGCCCCCTACTCAGCCAGATTCTGAGACTTCTCTACCAATCCCGCCTAACAATTTTTCCTTTCCTGCCATTAGTCAGTTGGGTCACATGGCCCCGAGTCAGACACCAAGGACATTAGCAACTACATAAACTGTGCTTGTTTTAGATTGCATAGCTTGGGGTCACTTGATATAGAAAACTCAATAATCAAAGCAGTTAAATATGGCTGCCCCTCAGTAGTACTGTTCTTGTTTGATTCCTTCTGATCCACAGATCCTGATATATTGGCATGTTCTTGGCAAATACTGGTCACTATTCTGTAAGTTAATTTGTTATCGCCAAGTGTGAGACTTGGGGGAGCATTCAGAAAATGACCATTGCTTGCTGCTCCTTGCCTCAAAACTCAGAAATGACAAATAGTCTTTTGGAAGGTGATCTCCAGTGGTCATGCCTATGCTTGTCTCTCCCCTGTAGTCCCTTGTCTGCTGTGTGCGGTCCCTGATCTGTGTGCAGTCCCCTTTTTCTCCTTGTGTCATCCCCGACTCATGTCAGCAAATTTCATTTCTTCTTCCTCACCTTCTCCTTTGCGTTCTTCTAGTCCCAGGAAGAATCTTCATGAGGTCCTCATATTTGGTAATCCCTTTGCCTACTGGTTTACTAATTTGCACTGCTATGAATCTGTGGTATGCATTTGTATTTTAAGTAGCACGGTGATGCTTGAGTAAAGCTAAGAGAGTCTTTCCTTCCCACCTCTGCGTTTTCTAGTATTAAGAAATAAGCTGAAGCATTTTTTTTCTGTCATCATATGCATATATCTAGCTCCAGATACAAGAATAACCTGCAAATGTTCTTTCTGCAAGGCTGGGTCCCTAGAACTCCAGTAAGGATTTTGGCCTGGATCTATTCATGATGTGCTAGGATAACAATATTTAGAATCTGCCGGGCGGTGGTGGCGCACGCCTTTAATCCCAGCACTTGGGAGGCAGAGGCAGGCGAATATCTGTGAGTTCGAGGCCAGCCTGGTCTACAGAGTGAGTCCAGGACAGCCAGAGACACACAGAGAAACCCTGTCTCAAAAAACCAAAAAAAAAAAATTAAAAAAAAACAATATTTAGAATCTAAATGTTTAGAATATTAGTTGTTATTTTCCCCTCAACTGCCTAGCTCATCACTGATCTACAAAGAAAATAGGAGTGTGGTGCGTGAGGTTAAAAATATTTTCAGAACCAATGAAAATGTTTTAATTTTTAAATCAGAAAAAAAAATCAACAAAAGTTTAAGTGCAGAGACCCACAGCCAAACATTAGGCAGAACTTGGGGAATCCTGGAGAAGAAGGGGGATGAAGAACTAACTGTAGGAGGAAGAGGGGTCAAGGACACCACAAGAAAACCCAAGAGTCAGCTAACCTGGGCTCATAGGGACTCACAGAGTCTAAACTGCCAACCAGGGAGCCTGTGTGGGACTGACTTAGGCCCTCTGCACATATGTCTCCTGGTGGGACCCCTAACAGTGGTAACAAGGGTTGTCTCTGACTCTTTTGCCCGCTTTAGGGACTCTTTCCTCCTCTGGGCTACTTGTCTAGCCTTTATAATAGGAGAGGAGGTGCCTAGTCTTACTGCAACTTGATATGCCATGGTTGGTTGGTTGATATCCATTGGAGGCCTGCCCTTTCCTGAAGAGAAACTGAGGAGGAATGGATGGGAGGGGTGGAAAAAAGAAGGTCAGGAGAAGGGACTGGGAGGAAAGGAGCGAGGGAAAGCTGCAGTCAGGATGTAAAAACAATTTAATTAATTAATTAATCAATTAACTAGTTAATTAAAAATAAATAAAAAATATAAAATATATAAAATATTTTAGTATTTAATGTAGGAATTCACTCATCATGATTTCAGTGTAGTATTAATTGCTAGTGTTTTTTTTTTTTCTCTTACGGATAAAGGGATCCATGAAGGGAAAAGGCATCTATACCCATGAAATTCATGATGTGGTTCCAATTTTTATTAGGATAAATTGTTCTCAGACTTTAGAAAGCATTAGAATTTGTAAGGTGGTGGTTGTTGTTGTTGTTGTTGTTATAATCTTGACCCTTAGCCACCATAGTAGTAAATACTTTCCAGGCAGGGATATAATCACTCTCAGAAACTGCCCTCTTCCTAAGCAATTTAGGTAATTCTACTACACACTGAATCAGAGGGAAACTAAATAAGTCAAACCAGAAATGACAGAAGTTTTGCCACTCTGCAGCAGGGCTGCTGGGTAGGACAAATGACAAATGAATGCACTGCTTTCCTTTGTCCTCCCTGCCCTAACATTGACCCTCACCATGTGCTCCTGGGTAGCTTTAAACTCTAGCCCTGGGAGCAGCAGAAGCCTGCTACTCCCTTGAAGTTTTCCCATTTGTGAATAGGTTATTTTCCAGGGGAAGAGCAGTTTGTTGACCACAAGAAAACCTCTTAGAATTGTGTGCTAGCTAAATGATACTTATTAGTCTAGCCTTGAAATCACCTGGAGTCCCTGCATGAATCCAATGGTGGCTGAGTGTGCAGATGTATGGTAGCAGTTGGGTAGAGGACTGAAATACTAAATAAACACACCAAAAAGAAAAAAGGAGGGGTGCAGGTTTCAAATGAGAAGCTAGGAAAGATCTTTATTGGACATTTTAACTAGTCTGAGATACTTTCATTCCCCAGAGAGAAGGGTAAAACTACAACATATAAAGAAAGGAGGGAATAGGAACTAGCTTGTTTAGAATAACTAATCTTGGGTCAGTGACCTCTAACCCAGTGGATCTCAACCTGTGGGCCAGGACCCCTTTGGGGGTTGAATAATCCTTTCACAGAGATAACATATCAGATATCCTGCATGTCAGGTATTCACATTATGGTTCATAACAGTAGCAAAAGTGCAGTTATGAAGTAGCAATGAAAATCATTTTATGGTTGGGGTCACCACACCATGAGGTCCTGTATTAAAGGGTCTTGCCATTAGAAAGGTTGAGAATCACTGCTCTAAACCATGAACTCATAAAGATGAACCAACGATCTAGCAGGCTCCAGGATGAGCTGTATTTCATATGTAAGTGTTTGGTCTCCATCTGGTTGTTTGCTTGGAAATGAATGTATAATGGTATTATATGCAGTGGATGTGTCTCATATTTGGTGTACCTGTAACTTATCAACAAGTTAAATCAGATTACCTACCAAAAGTCAGCTTCAAGATGAGCTGCTTACACATAAGCCATCAAATTATTGTTTAATTAAGATTAAAACTGAATATCCACCAAGGCACTGTCAGAGCAGGATCAAAGCAAAGCTAGGGATCTCACCCCATTATAGATAGTGGCATCTTTTCTAGAAGAGATCACGCATGACCCAGCATGAACTGAATTACTGGTTATTCTCTCCAAGCCCTGGGATATATAATCTGGCCTTTGTGGTTGCAAAATACCTCATCACCTTCATCATTTTATCTTCACAACAACCTTGTTGGGCAGCCTAGGGCTGTTTCTCCCATTTTTTATACAAGAGAAAACAAGCAGGGAGAGAGATTCAGTAACTCACTCAATGTTCTAGAAAGAAAGAGGACAAACAAGTCCAATTTTGACCCGCAAATTGCTAGCACACAGTTAAGCTCGTTGCCTTCTTCCCCTAAAATCCCAAAATAAAATCAACTGGTCTGAACATCAAAAAGGGATCATAATTAGTTAAGAATGCGGTGGTGGGCATGGAAGCTATTTTGTGTGTCTCCCATCCCCATGGACACTTTGTGAAATTTCTTTTCCCAAGGACAGGATTGATTGAATTGGAAAGAACTGTGTTCTTGTTTCCTATTTTGGCCACCACAGTACTCACAGCCATATGCACAGTGGCCATCTGGGAGAAAAAAAAAAAAAAAGAATGCTTTTCCTGACTTCCAGGAAAGAGAGTAATGCATCAGCTTGCCCTGAAATTGTTTACCTATTGGCAATTGCTCTACATGTTTAGAATCAGTGTGATTTCTACATGGATTTACTCGAGATTCTGCCTAATAATGAAAACAAACAGCAGTGCATGAGCCTGTGTGGAAATCTGCACACAGTTTTGGGGAACACCCCTTAGTACCACTCTGTAATTTGTTTCCTTTTTTTAACACAGAAATGTTGAATTAAGCTTTTGTTCATTGTATTCATGACTACAACCCTTGTTTTATTTTTTTCCTTTTTCTCAGACTAAGAAATACTCAGAGGTATAATCAGGTCTTCCATAGTATCTAATTAGGCATAATTAAACACCATCTATACAAAGCAATGTTTTCAAAGTCCTTTCTTCTGTTACATTGCTAATGAATTAACAAATTAATTGGCATTGTGAGTTACAATAGAAAATGTCAGTGAGAAAATTTTAACTGTCTTACGAAATTTCCCTCTTTTGTAAATTGTGTTCTATCACAGGATAAAATTCAATGTCATTCCCAACAGTTAAAAGAGGAAAAAAAAAAAAATACCAAGCAAAGGCATGAGCATGGTAGAAAAGGAAAAACAGGTAAAAGGAAAAAACGATTCCTCATGATTCATATTCTACTTTTTAAAAAATGATTAAGTATCCCACTTATTTTATTAGATTTTAGAGATCATCTTTACCTCCAAATCTGGCAGCATTTGGGGCAGGACTATAACAAGGACTTTTAAGAAAGAGATAAGCTTATATCTATATGTGTCAATCTGATTCTATTGCTTAAAAATGTGTTTGGAAATACTATACATGATTGTTCTAATAACAAAGTCTCCTGAAATGTTTAATAAAGAACTTGGCTCTCATGTTTCCATCTTTAATCTTGCACAAAGCTGTTTTATACAGACAGCTTTAAATGGCAACTTTTCACTAAATTACTTAATTTGGGCAAAACAATGGAGGGCAAACATTGTCACTGCATCAGAAGCAATAGATTAAGGATCTCTCTAATATGCTAAAGCTTTCAGTGATGTTTAATACACTAAAATATGAATGCAGATGGGCAAAAGGCACAGGCAAAGAGAAACACATGAATAATACTAGTGACCATTTTATTAGTACTATTTTACTAATGTAAAATAGGTTAACTTTGCTAGGAATCAAAGAAGTACAGATCTAGTTGAAATCCCTTAAAATCTCAACAGTCAGTTTTATAAGCAGATATTCTTACGCATCTCTGCTGGCACTGCAAACTGATAAGTCTTTCTGGAGAGTGACTTAATGACTGACTAGTCCAAGAAGCTTGAGAAAGCACCACAACTTAGCCCAACAATTTCACCTCAAGGAATTTTTATCATTTTAAATGTCACAGTAAATTTGTAATATCCAAAAGTCAGAAATAACCAAATGTCAATAGTGAAACTTAAAGTGTCTTTAGTTGAATGTGAAAATATTTCTGAAAAAAAATATATAATGGCTGTGCCAAACTCAAACATACCTGAAAGTTGTAAAATGTTTAATTTAGCAGTTAAAATCTCACTAAGAATATCTGCAATCTTTAAAATGTGTATCTTCAGACCTTATTGGCTCAATATTCAAACTGCTGAGTTTTGCAGTGATAAGAAATGTGCTAATAGGAGGAGCGAAGATGGCGGCGACCTACACTGACGCATTCTGAACGCGGGGGAAAAAAGAGCCATAAAAAACACAGAGTTACTGGGCACTGTGCAAAAACCGGAGGGGCTAGACCCCCCCC
>CAJQZJ010000366.1:1611086-1639021 GCA_907164525.1 Lophiomys imhausi | reverse complement strand
AAGGAAATAGAAACAGTCATTAATAATCTCCCAACCAAAAAAAGCCCAGGGCCAGATGGCTTTAGCACGGAATTCTACCGGACCTTCAAAGAGGAACTAACACCATTACTTTTCAAACTCTTCCACCACATAGAAACAGAAAGATCACTGCCAAACTCATTCTATGAGGCCACTGTCATTCTGATTCCTAAACCACACAAAGACCCAACAAAGAAAGAGAACTTCAGACCAATCTCCCTCATGAACATAGATGCAAAAATACTTAATAAAATACTAGCAAACCGAATTCAAGAACACATCAAAAGTATCATACACCATGATCAAGTAGGCTTCATCCCTGGAATGCAGGGATGGTTCAATATACGAAAGTCTATCAATGTAATTCACCACATAAACAAGATGAAAGAAAAAAACCAGATGATAATCTCGCTAGATGCAGAAAAATCATTTGACAAAATCCAATACCCCTTCATGCTAAAAGTTCTGGAGAGAACGGGCATACAAGGACCATACCTAGAAATAATAAAGGCAATATACAGCAAGCCAGTAGCCAACATCAAATTAAATGGAGAGAAGCTTGAAGCATTTCCTCTAAACTCAGGGACAAGACAAGGATGTCCACTTTCACCATATCTCTTCAATATAGTACTTGAAGTCCTTGCTAGAGCAATAAGACAACTAAAGGAGATCAAAGGGATAAAAATTGGAAATGAAGAAGTCAAATTATCCCTATTCGCAGATGATATGTTAGTATACATAAGCGACCCCAAAAACTCCACCAAAGAACTCTTACAGCTGATAAACAACTTCAGCAAGGTGGCTGGATACAAAATTAACTCAAAAAAAATCAGAAGCCCTTCTTTATACAACAAACAAATATACCGAAAAAGAAATAAGGGAAACAACCCCCTTCACAATAGCCACAAACAACATAAAATACCTGGGAGTAACTCTAACCAAGCATGTAAAGGACCTATATAACAAGAACTTCAAGCCCCTGAAGAAAGAAATGGAAGAGGCCTTTAGAAGATGGAAAGATCTCCCATGTTCATGGATAGGTAAGATCAACATAATAAAAATGGCTATCCTACCAAAAGCAATATATAGATTTAATGCAATTCCTATCAAAATACCAACACAATTCTTTATAAACCTGGAAAAAGCTAGTCTCAACTTCATATGGAACAACAAAAAGCCCAGAATAGCTAAATCAATCTTGTCCAATGAAAAAACATCTGGAGGTATCACCATCCCAGATTTCAAGCTGTACTACAGAGCAACAGTAATAAAAACAGCATGGTACTGGTATAGAAACAGACCAGTGGATAAATGGAATCGAATTGAAGACCCAAACATGGATCGAACCACCTATTGCCAACTAATCTTTGACAAAGAAGCCAAAAACGCACAATGGAAGAAGGACAGCATCTTCAACAAATGGTGCTTGTCCAACTGGATGTCCACTTGAAAAAGAATGAAATTAGACCCATACCTATCACCTTGTACAAAACTTAATTCCAAGTGGATCAAAGACCTTAACATAAGGCCAGCCACACTAAAGATACTAGAAGAAAAAGTAGGAGAAACCCTCGAACTCATTGGCACAGGTGACAACTTCCTGAACAGAACACCAACAGCTCAGGTCCTGAGATCAACAATCAATAAATGGGACCTCATGAAACTGAAAAGTTTCTGTAAAGCAAAGGATACTGTCATTCGAACAAAACGGCAACCAACAGACTGGGAGAAAATCTTCACCAACCCCACATCTGATAGAGGGCTATTATCTAAAATCTACAAAGAACTCAAGAAACTAAATGCCAAGAAACCAAATAATCCAATCAAAAAATGGGAGATGGAGCTAAATAGAGAATTCACAAAGGAGGAATCCCTAAGGGCTGAGAGACACCTGAAGAAATGTTCAACATCCTTAATCATCAGAGAAATGCAACTCAAGACGACCCTGAGATTCCACCTAACACCTGTTAGAATGGCTAAAATAAAGAGCTCAAATGATAGCGCATGCTGGCGAGGGTGTGGAGAAAGGGGTACCCTACTCCATTGCTGGTGGGAGTGCAGGCTTGTGCAACCACTATGGAGGTCTGTCTGGCGATATCTTAGAAATCTAGGAATAACCTTGCCTCAAGACCCAGCCATACCACTTCTGGGTATACACCCAAAGGACCTCTCACGGAGACATAGGGAAGTCTCCTCATCTATGTTCATAGCAGCCTTATTTGTAATAGCTAGAAATTGGAAACAACCCAGATGTCCCTCAACTGAAGAATGGATTAAAAAATTGTGGTACATCTATACAATGGAATATTACTCAGCTATCAGAAACAATGAAATCATGCAATTTGCAACCAAATGGATGGATCTAGAGGAGCTCATCCTGAGTGAGCTAACCCAGTCTCAGAAGGATGCACATGGCATCTATTCACTTATAGTAGGATTTTAACTATATCGTACAGGATATCTGTACTACAACCAACACATCAAAAGGAACAAGGACATAATTTTTTTTTATCTTTTTCTTTTTCCTTCTTTTTTCTTTTTTTCTCTTTCCTTTTCCCTTCTCTTTTTCCTCTCTTTTTTTGTTGATATTCTTTGTTTTTGTGGGTTTGTGTGTTTGTTGGTCTTTTTTTTTAGTATTCCCCCAGTAGCAATGAGACACCATTCACTGGCAGTACTGCCTCGTAGGCCCCCGGTGAATGAAGAGGCTCTTGGCCCTCATATGACTCCTGATCTGTGGTGAGAGACTGTTAGGCAGGGACACTCCACCCCAGAGGAACAAGACGGAAGGGTCAGGGGGTAGAGCATGGGAGGGTGGGGCTAGGAAGTGGGAAAAGAGGACAATATGATAAGGATGTAACCTGAAGCAACAAACAAATAAATTTATCAACTAAAAAAAAAAGAAAAGAAAAGAAAAAGGGCAGGGGGCAGGGCTGAAACACTGTGAATGGAACAGAGGATACAGCCATTCAGCCTGGATTTTCAGACCTCCAGGTGTAGAGAAGACGTGGAGCTAAGGTAAAATACAAGAGAATTGTGGTATTGGCCCATGCCTTTGACTTCAGCGGAGACGTGGGGGGGGGGGCACCTTAGAGTTGGTGGTCTTATGTACTCTGGAGTCATACGTAGCGGGGTGGTGAGGGTGCACACTCTTGGTCCCACCATTCAAGAAGAGTACACCCTTGATCCCAGCTCCCAACACACTGGAGACAGAAACAGGCAGATCCCGGAGCTCAGGGTCAGCCTGATGCAGGGCAAACTCTAAATAGAGAAAGACTTCGATCCAGGAGTGGTGGAACACATCTTTGATCCCTTCAGATGAGAAACACAGGTCCCTGTTCCCAATAATTAGAGTTCAGAGACACACACATGGGATTTGGAGGGACCTAGGTTTGGAGGCTACTTACAAAAGGCCTTCTCGATGCAGGCAGAGTGTCCTTTGGGATCTCAAAATATATACACTAGAGCTGGTTTAGCTCCAAGGTGACAGAATGATTTCTTCTTTAACCCGGATTGAAAGATAATGCTTTGTATGTTGTCAGAAGGCCAAATTTGCTTCAGGAGAAGTACTACCTAGCCCCCCCACCCCCCCCCCAGAAAAAAAAAAAAGAGGGCAATTGTCCTAGGGTTGGGATTGGGGCAGGGCTCTGTTCTTATCGTTCCAGGAGAATCGAAGTGTCCATTAGGGGAGCCTGGGGACGGCGGACAGCGGAATCCTCAGCAGAGAGCAGAATCAGGCACCAAGGAGGATGAGTGACCCAGTTGATTCTGCCTGGCAGACTTCCTCAATAGCTGTCTCCATCGGGGGCCTGCAACCACCACTGCAATCCAGTGTCGCTGGGACCGTTCAGCTCTACACAATGCCCCGGCCGGAACCTCAGTGAAGCCTGCAAGATCAGCTTCTGCCTACAAACCCCTTAGGTCATCTAAACAGCTGAGAACAGAAGGACTGAACATAAAAGGATTGTACTAACATTTTTAATCATTTTTCCCATTTGGGTTGGGGCCCCAAACAGGTCTACTACGACCCAAATCAGCAGGAAGTCACTTTAAGAGAGCGACGTCCCATGCCCAGAGGGTGGGGAGGGTGTTTCTCGGCCCTTCTTTTTGGTTATTTGAAGGTTAACTGAAAACTCTGTTATGTAGGGGAAGAGACTACAAGCTGATAAATGATCCTGTCTTAATGGGTTTTGGAGGTTAGCCCCAGGGAATTCCTACTTTTCCTTTTCTGTATCCTTCTTCCTCTCCTATGTAGGAGTGCATGGGCTTGAGAAAAATGAGATATAGTCATAGCACAGGAAGGTCCAAGAAGAAGGGGCAGATTATTGAATATGCCCTTATACCTTTGTATATTGATACAAAATTAGTAGGTTATTTGGCTAAAGTGGTATTGACCATTGTTTATTGTGCAAAAATAAGATTGTATTGGATTACATCGGTATTGATCTTTGTATATTGATACAAAATTAAGATTATAGTTGGCCACAATGGTATTGACCCTTGCATATGGACGTAATATTAAGATTATATTGGGCTACATAGGCATTGATCTTGGTATATTGATACATAATTAAGAGTATATTTAACCACAATTGAATAGATCTTTGTATATTGATACAAATTTAAAGATAATGCTTCCCAATGGTATCATACCTAGAGATACTTAAAAATAAAATGTGAAGCTCTGACCTCTTGATACCAACCGTCTAAAATGGTCTAGGATAGTTAACAAACTCCTAGTCATGCAAACATGTCTCTTTGTTAGCTACTATGACAGTCTATCACAGATATTCTCTAAACTACCCAGTAATCAAGTTGCTAAGAGACAAGCAACATTTGCTTATCTAAATACAAGAGATGGTTAGGGCATCTTCAAAAACCCCTAGAGATCTGCAGAATATGGCATTCAAAGATGTTATCTTAAATCAAGATTTTTTTTATATCGAGACATATCAGCGCCTGACAGCACCCCCTATTCTACTCCAAGTAGAAGATAAGCATCGAAGAACCTCCACTGTAAGATGGTTGAATTAGTGGCAAGCCTTTCTCTTGGCATGAAAAAACCCCTTGCACCAACTGCAGACAGACTGCTGTCCAAAAAGGACAACTTGGTAGCAGGGAAGTCGACAGCCTAACTCTGCCAAGACAGGGTAGGTAAGTCCTTCATAATCCCTGCTCTACAACAAATGTCTGTCAGAGAAACAGGACCCAAAGCCTGAAGATTGATGCTGGAATGTATGGAGAGAAAATGGGAACTGTCCAGGCAGTTATTGGTATGTTCTTTCTTAGTTTTGGAAGCTGCAGGCTCTGCACTTCCTATATAAGCAAATATATTTATCCCTCTCAGGTCTCTGAGGTGGTTGAAGAATAGACAGATAGAATCTTATAGTTAAATTTTGAACTGTTTAGGAATCAAGAGGGTGTTATAGATCTAAGAAGATACTCTTAAAAGTGTGTTGCAAGATAATAAGAATGTTGAGTCACATATAGACCTTTAAACTCATAGAGTTGGGTAGATAGTAGAATGTTAAAGTCAGGGGCCAAATAGGTATAAACTGAACATTGGGAAGGTATACTGGGCCAATTTACTCTCATAAATGTGGCATATTTATATCTATTGTTTTGTATAATACTTACTGTTATAAGAGAAGGAACCAGCTGTTGGACTGAAAGGGGAAACCTCTGGAGGGAAGAGGGTGGAAGGGTGGGTTAGGAAGGGGGAATAGGGAGGGGTTTGTTACTGAGATGTAACTTGAAGAAAAAAAAATAAAGTATTTAAAAAAAAAAAAAAGAAATGTGCTAATAAACTTGGTACAAAAGTAGCATTATCTACCCAGCAGAATTAGATGGCACTTAACTTCAAATTGAACTTGAGTCGGAGCCCTTGATTCTGCATTAGGCAGTTCAGAAGTCTACCGGTTAGTGGGCCAGATAGAGCAACTGCAGTAAGTAATGACCGTAGACATACATGTTGATAATCATTAGTGATCACCTCATACATGTTGCTCCATTTCATCTTTGCATTTGTGTGGAGGGATAATTGTCTGAGCATGCAGAGTTGATAACGCAGATTTAGGGCACTGCCGTAGGTCTCCTAGTGAATCAGTGATCAAACAAGGACTTTGACTTTGTACCCTTGATTTCTTAGATTCCAGCTTTTGCCATTGAGACATGTTTACCCCATAAAATAATTGCTACCTCCTATCTATGCATGTGGTTCCATAAAACCACATGGAAATCAGTCTGTCGATATCTTAGAAAACTTGGAATAGCTCTACCTCAAGACCCAGCCATATCACTCCTGGGTATACATCCAAATGATTCCTCACCAAAACACAAGGACATCTCAACTATGTTCATAGCAGCCTTATTTGTAATAGCTAGAAATGGGAAATAATCCAGATGTCCCTCAACCAAAGAATGAATTTAAAAAAAAAACTGTAGTACATATACACAATGGAATACTACTCAGCTATCAGAAAGAAGGAAATCATGCAATTTGCTGCCAAATGGATGGAACTAGAAAAGCTAATCCTGACTGAGCTAACCCAGACTACTCAGAAAGATGCACATGGCATCTAATCACTTATAATTGGATTTTAGCCATATAGTACAGGATAGCTATCCTACAACCAACACACCAAAAGGATCAGGAACACAGACTTTGTTGTTAGTGGCACACTTTGCCCTAGTGGAGCTGTCATGTAGGCCCCCAGTGCAAGAGGAAGCTCTTAGCCCTCATATGGCTGCTGAACTGAAGGGGGCTGATATGGAGGGGCACCCCACACTGGAGGAGTAGAATAGGTGGGAGAAGGGGAAGTGGGTGGTAGAGTAGGAGGGTGAGCCCAGGAGGGGTGGAGGGAGGGGACAGTAAAGGAGATGTAAATTGAAGTAATAAATAAACCTTTAAAAAATACCTTCACCCAAAAAAAACCTTTTTCATGGGATGATTCTTTATTATAGAACTATAACAAGATGGTTGACAACATCACACACAAAAAACATACAAACAAACAAGAAGTAACTACAGTATGGTCCCATTTCATTATGCATTTGTTTTATCTGGGAATTTCCTATGATTTTCCACCTTGTTTTTCTCTTGTCACTAAATTTACCTGCTTTTCTTGTAATATTTCTGTATCTTTAAATCATATTTTGGTTTCCAAACAATCACTCAATATCTTGCTCTTATGTATTTTGCTTTAGTTTGGTTTTGTTGTGGTTGTTGTTGTTGTTTGGAAAATCTGAGAAATTATCTGAACTTTACTTTCGAAGTTCTTATCCATTCCCAGATAGAGCTCTATCAGCAATCCTCTTTCTTTCCTTTTTCAATTTCTTTGCTTTGCTAGGTCCTTTGTCTTACCTCCCTGCTATAGCACCTAGAGGCTAGTTTCCCCAGTGTGCTGGCTCCATAGCAGGATTCAACTTCAATCACACTCAGGGTTAAGCAAACTTCTTTGTGGTATTTCTGCCCCTTTCTTTCAATTCTATATTTCCCTGTTGACTTTATCAGAGATTTCACACCAGATAAACAGCATCTAAACCAAATAATATACCTTTTAAAGTGTGTCTGAACTTTAACTGTACATCCATATTTTAAAACAAATCAATTATATAAATACTAATTGGAGTTTTTGCTATATTAGTCCTGCGTAATAGTACCTTGACTATTTTTGCTCTTGAATGCTAATACTTACACTCTAGTGCAGCAAACTGATCATATACATTTTCCCCATCTTTAAATTTTTTTAATTAATTTATTTTTTCAAGTTACATCTCGTTCAAAGTTCCTTCCTTCCTCCCCTCCAGGTCCTGCCCTCTTTCCCTCTCTCTTCCCAATCTTTGTCCTCTCCTCCTCGGATGAGGGGAACCCCCATTATCAAGCCCTCTCAGCTTATCAGTCACATGAGAGCTAAGAGCTTCCTCTTGTACTAGGGCTTGATATGGCAGCCCAGCTAGGGTAAGGTGTGCGGTTGATGTTGAATTTTCCTCAAGGGAAATACCTTGACTCCTAAATATTATGGATCTGGATGGAGAATTGCAGGACATATGGGTAATCATGGGGTGCACAAAGCTGGTTAGATGACAGTCATGCTCAATGGTCCTCTTCCTCTGGCTCCTCTGATCTACATGGTATTTCCCTGAAGTGACTTGCTTGGCATTCTGTAGGGCCCAGTGACACTGCCTCACTATATCATATATATAATTTATATAAGTAGTAAGTATCCCCTTACTACTTAATTTTAAGAATAGCTTTTACCTCCCCATTTTGAAAAATTGAATCTTGCTTTATTTTTTGAGAATTTCATACAGCAATACTGTATTTATAATATTTCTACCACTTCCTTTCCCCACTCCAACTTCTTCCACGTTATCTCCAACTCCCTCTCAAATTCATGAACTTTTCTTCCTTAATATATATATATATATTTATTCAGCTATATATATATAAACATATATCCTACTGAATCTATCTAGTGTTGCTCATTTGCATGTGGGTTTAGGGCTAATGACTTTGAATTATTAATCAGAGGGCTCATCCCTAGAGAAAACTGACTCTCCCTCTCTCAGCAATCTTTGATTCTTTGTAGCCCTTTATCTAGGATAGGGACTGTAGAAAAAAATAGGCTAATTATACTATTTAACCAGTATTTATATTGTATTTAATTGGTTTGGTGGCGTAAATACTTAACCTGCCATTATAAATGAATACACACAGACACCATGTGGATTTTAACAAGCCTAGTCCTGAGTTGTGCAATCCTAGCCCATCTAAGCTAGCTCATAATTCTATCACTACAATATAACCCCATATATACATATGTCCTTTTGGACTATTATTCTCCAGGCTATGTCGATGTTCCAGGCCACGTGGAAGGATCTTCTTTAATCTACCCCATGGCGTGTCCTCCTTATTTGCTCCTGGCTTCTTCTACAAGCTTTCTTCTTCCCACGATGCTTTCTCTCTCTCTCTCAAAAATCCAATGCACCTAAGTCCTGCCTACCTCCGTCTTTGCCCAATCTCCAGGCCTCAGAATTTATTTAACCAATCAGAGACAAAGTAAGTAACATACAGCAAGCAGGACCAATTAACATTTAGAATCATTAACACCACCCCATCAAGGGACTTTTAAAATTTATTCATTCACATTGGCATTTCTAGTGGTATTGCCATTATGAAGGTCTTGTTTAGGCAACCATATTGTTTAGATATTGTGGGTGCAGCTTCCCTGTCATGGCTAGAAGATACTATCTTGCACAGGTCTGGCCCTCTGGCTATTACAATCTTTCCATCTCCTCTTCCAGGAAGTTTCCTGAACTTTTAAGTGTAGGTGTTGTATTATATATATATAAATTGTGTCTAGGCACCCCATGGTCACTTATTCTCAGCATTATGACCACTTTTGAATGTCTGTAACAGTCTCTATCTGCAGACAAAAAAAAAAATCTTCTTTGACGAGGTCTGAGAACTAACTACACTTATTTGTGAACGTAAGGATAAATATTTAGAATAGAGTTATAAATTATGATGGCTTAGCAAAATGGTAGTAGTAGGATCTCCTCTAATGTCTGTGACCTCTCCAGCCATAGGTAGTTGGCTGGGATTTTAGTATTAGGCATGAGTTTCCTTCTGCTGAATGGAACTTAACCTCCAATTAGCTCATTGTTGGTTACCCCCTACATAAAAATGCCACTATTGCACCATGGAGTACTCATTCAGTCATTGCTATGGTTTATGGGTATTATACATGGGTAAGGGATATTGATTGCTTTTACCTCTTGACAGCTTGCGTGCTAGCTTCTGATAGCATGATAGGTAAATACTAAGGGAAGAGCCTTCGAAGTCATTTTCAGCTCAATTGCTCCAAGCCTTGCTCCAAGTGTCTGGTGCCTTTAACAGTAGAATTGTAACCTCAACTTATGCTTCTCATCTTAATAGTCACTTGCTTTCCTTCCAGAGATGTACTGAAATGTATATTGATTTAATGAGGCGCATCACTTCATGTTTATACATGTATATATTTTCACTTTGCTATCAATTGAAGGATGATTTCTTGAAATAAAGCAAAGAAGTATGATCAGAATGCCTAATTAAAATGAAAGCTACCTGTTTTATCAAAGAAACTCAATGTCAAAAAACACTTTATAGCTTATGTATCTGAGAGCTATTAAAATAAGATCCCACTTGGGAACTAACTACATGGCTATAAAATACATTATTCTGGTGCAAAAGTCATCAAGCTCAATTTTGCTTTTTAATTAAATTTCTATTATAACATTTTTGTTGTAATCTTATTTTGTCTCTCTTTCTTTAGAATCAGAAAGTCATTTTATGCTTGCTCTGAAAACTTTGGAATCCTAATAAGTCATTAATAGAAGGTATATGTAAGCTAAATTAACTGTTGGAGATCAGAATGATCAATTGTTTGTACTTCTGGCTTTTTTTGGGCTCTGCTAAAGTGTTTGGAAATTACAATACATTCCCATTATTCATTTTAAAACGGGTTAAATATTAACTCATGTATATGTTATCTTTTACTTCATTTAGGATCTGTTTTCTGTTAGTTCTAGAGATTTTCCTAGGAAGACTATATTATTTCCACTCTTCCTCCACATTCTATCCCTCAAGGTCAAGTGGACAAGGTAATGTGTGCTTCTTGGATCTTTTTTACTCTGGTTTTTAAAAGGAGACTTTGTGCAGCAAATTAACTTATTTGATGTCTCTTCTCTCTAAGTTCTGGGAAGAGCTCTCAATTTAATGTTAAATATTGTGAAGCAGTTTGTCATAAATTTGAGTCTTTTACTGGCATTCACAGGCATGGTCTAGTGGTTTCTGCAGCAAGAACCACAACCTTAACCATTTAAATGTGGTCACTTGTTCTCACTCATACCCAGAAGGTGCATCATTGAATAGATGAATGAATCTTCAGGTGTTGTTATGTTTGACCCATGTGACAGATGGGATGGTACCCCTGCCCACTTGAGTGGACAATCTCACCCTATAACCAAACCTGTAACTATGTCTCCTGACAAAGCAGAAGGTTCCTTGTGATTTTAGTTGAGATTCTGAACCTTGAGAAGGGACATTTTTCTGGAATACTCATTTTGGATCAAACGTTTTTATATTATAAATTCCTTAAGAGAAAGAATCCAGCAGATTTTACTACAATAACCTCAGGAGTAAGAATTCTGTTTTATTAATCTTCTTAATCCACTAATGTAATATCTTGAACCTATGTAGAAATACTAATGTCACCAGCAAATAAAGATGTATAGCCACATTCCAATGGTTGAACTGTATCTATTCAAAATGTGTCTGTTTAAGACCTAATGTCCAATGTGATTACATCTAGAGACAGTGCCTTTAAGAGAGCATTAAAATTGAATGAGGTCCTATAGGGAGGAATCTAACTCTAATGTAATAGGACTGTAGCCTTACAAGCAGAGGGAGAGATACACAGTGCCATGTAAGGGTGTGGGCAACTGTCAGCCAAGAAAATAAGTAACATCTTCTTTTAAATTCTCAATCTGTGCAGTTTTGTTATGACATCCTAAGCAAGCAAACTAGTATACACACCTGAAAGGGATACATATTTCTGCATAGGATACATATAAGTTCCTAACATGTTTCATTATTTCAATTGAAAGAAGTTTGGGTCAGATTTTTAAAAATAGCCATCTACATCTACATCTATCTTTCTCTCTCTCTCTCTCCCTCTCTCTCTCTCTCTCTCTCTCTCTCTCTCTCTGTGTGTGTGTATGTGTGTGTGCATGTGTGTGCATGCATGTGTGTGTTCATATATATAATACTTTGATCTATGCCTTCAATAAGCCATGAACCTAATGATTAGCATTATCATTTGTGTCATTTTTATTATTATTTATTTATTTTTAATTGTTTGTTTATTGCTTCAAGTTACATCTGCATCACAGTGCCTCCTTCCACCCCTCCTGATTCCACCCTCCCACCCTCTCCTCCCTCTCCTATCCATCCCACTCATCCTATGTGGAGTGGCCCTGCATATTAAGCCCTCTCAGTTCAACAGTAATATGAGGGCTAAGAGCTTCCTCTTGCACTGGGGGCTTACATGGCAGCACCCCTAGGGAAAATTGTCCCATTAATAGGTAACAAAGTCTATGTTCCTGATCCTTTTGGTGTGTTGGTTGTAGGATAGTTATACTGTACTATAAGGCTAAAATCGAATTATAAGTGAGTAGATGCCATGTGCATCCTTCTGAGTCTGGGTTAGTTCACTAAGGATGAGCTTTTCTAGTTCCATCCATTTGGCTGTGATTTGCATAATTTCCCTGTTTCTGATAGCTGAGTAGTATTCCATTGTGTAAATATACCATGATTTTTTACCAATTGGTTGGTTGAGGGACATCTGGGTTGTTTCCAGTTTATAGCTATTACAAATAAGACTGATATGAACATAGATGAGGATATGTCCTTGTGATTTGGTGAGGAATCGTTTGGGTGGATACCCAGAAGTTGTATGGCTGGGTCTTGAGGTAGGGCTATTCTAAGTTTTCTAAGGTATTTCCAGACTGATTTCCATAGTGGTTGTACAAGCTTGCACTCCCACCTGCAATGGAGGAGTGTTCCTCATTCTCCACAGCTTTGCCAGCATGTGCTGTCATTTGAGTTTTTGATCTTAGCCAGTCTGACAGGTGTGAGATGGAATCTCAGAGTCATCTTGAGTTGCATTTTCTGATGATTAAGGATGTTGAGCATTTCTTCAAATGTCTCACTGCCATTAGAGATTCGTCCTTTATGAATTCTCGGTTTAGCTCTGTTTCCCATTTTTTGACTGGATTATTTGGTTTCCCATGCTCTGCTTCCAAATGCACTGTGTATGCCATTTTATTTTATTTGATGATGATTTCAGATAATGTATATATAGGGGATTAAAATGAATCTTACATTCTATAATAAATTTGCAAGGAAGCAATAGTATTTTTGTCTGCTCAAGCAAAAACAAGTCAGCAGGTCTTCAGCTTATCACACTCACTCTGCCACCAGGGAAGCTACACTATTGGGATGTGTTAAGAGCCATTTCCACTTCAAAATCATCACTAACATTTCTAGAAAATGTTCTCATCAATGTGACAGATACCTGCCAAAGAATAATAGGGTTTATGGTACAAACAAAAGCCTAGTACTATCAGGTCAAAATGTAAAAATCCAAGAGTAGCTGCATTAAATTCAGCACTGAATGATTTCAAACCCAAGAGATGTCAAAAGTATCACTTCGTTTCCCCATACAAAACTGATCGACCACAAGAAAAATGTCTAAGTGGATCCTACTGGAACAGAATCATTTATGGCTGTATGTCTCAAGGTTGCTGTGATGAATTATAGCTGGAAGTAAAATGATCATATAAACTACAATATCCAAGTGAAATACGTGCAGAGAAGTTTGTCATGAAACAATACTGGAGTTCAAGAATGTCTCCTCCCAAACTCCATAGAAACTGCTGACCTTCAAGGTTGAGCCCCTTTGGACTCCCAGCATTTGTGATTCAACATGAGTTGGTAAAGACAGAACTACCCTTTGTCAAAAGGTACATGCTTATTGGCTAACAAGTTCAGATAATTACACAGATCTAAGCAAAGATCACTTATTAAACAACCTAATCTCAATGGCAATGTTTTAGAAATAAATACCATTTCAGTCAGACAAGTGATTCCTTTCAAGTCAGGGAGGAACAGCAATGTCTTGTCAATCATTACATATTTCACTTTTACTCTGACCTTTAAACTTCTTCATCTTGAAGTTTATTAAACTTGCCAAAGAGGAACATCCAACAGTGCATAAACCAGGCTATTTTGTTTGGTAATTTGTTATTGGATGATGCTTAAGGTACCATAGTAACGTGCTGAGTAACTCTTTGAAGGTACAAAAAAAAAAATGACTCTTTTTTTATGAGTTTAAATCAGATGAAGAAAGGTCATCATTGTATGACACAAACTTTCAGTGAATGATTTATATACATATAAACATTTCAAATGTGTTAGAAGAGATGCTTATTATTGCTGAGTCACAGAATGTGCAACAGTCCACACAGTATACCTACCTGTCCATTACTTGTATTTATTTATTTCAAGCAATCAACACAGAATTTAGAAAGTCATGAATAATTTCAAAGCTTCCTGCCAGTAGTAATACTGAGCCATGTGTGCTTTTTTTTGTAATAAGTTTGTTCAAGTGCAGATAATGACAATGGAATTGTGTATTAGAGAACAAAAGCTTATGTTGAATGCAAGTGCATCCTAGTTAATGTCTTGAGCATACACAGTTATCCAAGTCTCTGTTTAAAATCTTCCCAAAATCTCTGAAGATAAGTTCTCAGACATGGGAAATCTTCCCACAATATGATCAGTAGCAATCCTGTGGCATTCTCAGATCATTCAGAAACTTGGATGAATGCCAGATATCAAAAGTAGTCTTTAGGGATGATGAGAGTAATGGCAGGGCAGCTATGTTTGGCTCTGGGATTAATTTATCAATGAAAATTAACTGATGATTCAACTGGATACACTCACACAGATGGTTCCATCCTTAGAGCTGTAAACGTGATACTTTGCTTATTTGGGTTCTTGGTTGTTAAGGTTCATATGAAAGGTTTAGTCATTTCTATAATCATTTACTTAGCATTTGAATTTTTCTATCCTCAGCCTTTCTACTATGGTTGTTTAAAGAGTATCTTTGTGATAATATCAGTCATAGAAAGAAAGCATTATTACTATGTCAAGTATAAACAACAGATCCATTAAAGCATCAATTTCTCCTCTCTAAGTAATATTTTATTCCTCTTTCTTGACATCACTTTTTGTAACACAGTTCAATAACATATTTTAATATTAAAGCAATTTTCACAAACATATTTGAAACCCCCTTTTCCATTCATTTTAGGGTTTAGTCCAGAAGCAGACATACAATGGAATGATAATGAACCTAGTTATTTCATCAAACAAATACTATGGCCTAATCCAGAATATTCAGTTGCTAAGGAGCTGTGTTTTGCCAAACAAATAGCAGAGTGAGAGCATTTTTGCAATCTTGTATCATACAGGAATAGGATATTAGGTTCCTATAATGCTTTATCTAGAAATCTTTTGTTGGGTCAACAGACGTGTTCAAATGATGGGTAAAGGAGGCTGTATCCTGTAAACACACACACATGTCTAAGCACTGGCAGTCATTTTTTGGTGGAAATACATTATTCCAAAATTGGCATAATCACAGTTTCTACTTCGTTTATGACCGGCATAAAAAATTGCATAAAATATCATGCACAGCTGCAGTCAGAGGGAAGATTCAATTTGGGCTTTGGGCAGACTTGACTTTCTGCCAGTTCAGCTACATACATCATCTGGGGCTGCATTCAAAAGGATAAAATACAGTTTTAATTCCTGTGAAAAATTTATATTTTCAAAGCGAAATAAAAATGTTAAAATAGATCATAAAAAGCACCAAATCCCTCCCTTCCCCCCGCCCAGTCCATCTTTTGTTAATATAATGTTAAAGGGTTAGAAAAAGATGGGAAAGCCATAAAATTAAAGGTTAGGATGCAGCTTTAGCTGTCCTTAGAAAGAGAAGGTGTCTGGCAGGGTTGCATACACCTTTTCATTATTCAGACAGCCCCATTGGGAATATTATACATGAACAACCTCAAACACCCCTGCTGGTTTCTTTGAGAAATCTCAAAGGCCACAATGATAGAGAACAGCATGAAAAAGCTACTGAGGAAAGACGACATTTTTATCTCCAACCCAAAAGCACAATATAGCATATAGTTTTACAAGGAGCTTTCTTTATCCCTGCAGAAAGAGGGCTGAGTTCAAGCATCCCACATGCCCCTGCATCACAGTATCAACCTATTCTCAAGATCCTTGAAAGGCTAACTACTTCATTTTCCATTCAGGGTCCAAAGAAATTGAATGAGGAGGCAAAAGATGAGTGGAAAATTACTGTCAGAGGCAGAGCAAGACTTCTATTCCTTAGGCTTTAAATACAACATTCTTTCTCCATATGATGCAGGACGTGTATGATACCTCTAAGAAATGGAGTATTAAGAAATATAAGCAAAAAAAAAATTCTCCTCTGATTGTTCCTTGGGTCTAGTTTGTAAAGACTCTGGAAGAGGCTCTTATTGCTTCCTGACTCCCCTTCAGCAACTTCATTTTGATAACTTGAAACTAGCCAAGGTGGGAACATTTATACCCCTGAAATTGGCAGGTGCAACAAATCAGATCTCCTTCCGACCCTGACACAGCCATGTTTTAGCACATCACCCCGGTTATTGAAGCCCACCAGGAGTCAGTTCACTCATGACTCCAGCATTGCTGCTCACCTACCAGTACTCACCTGGTACCTGACAATCTCTATTGTGAGATCTGAGTCCCTCACAACACAGTTGGACTGGCCAAGAGCTGCTGTGGGGTTCCTTCCAAATGAGAACTAGTCTTGAGAGCCACCTGTTTCTGACTAATAGGACTATCCCAAGAGGCTTGAGGTCAGCAGATTCCAGAATACGGAGTATTTACAGTGACATACAGAATGTTGATATCTGTGATGTTTTAATAAAAGCTTTAGCTTCCAAAGATTTATTTCTTTTAATTGATATAATACATGATAATTTTAGTCTATATAAATTATACATAGTTTATCCTTAGATAAAATTTTGCTCCACCAGCAGGCATTTTGTTTTACGGATAGAACAAGAAACTGGGTAAGAACTGTACATGGAGTGGATTCAGCTGGAAGCATAAGAGTTGTTTTTGTCAGCTAGGTGCAGGCAAAAATACCATTAGGAGCATTGAAGACAGGCATGCTAGAGTTGGATCTCAGCTCTGTCTGTGACCTATGAATTCTGTAACTTTGTACACGTTACTGGCTTCTCTAAACCGACCCTTCATCACATGAAGGAAATATATTAGGCCTTATCACTCTTGCCCACCCAAGGAATTTATTTGGGAAGTTTTCCATCCCCAACCCTCACATCATCAATTTTTTGCTCCCAGAGTTTTATTTCTTACCATCATTCTTTCTTAAAAAGTTAGCTCTTTGGGAACTTCATCCAATGTGCTTAGATCATATTGATCCTTTCCCTCGATTCTTCCCAGATGCATGCTCCCTTCTTTCCTCATTAGACTTTGAGAACATTCTTTGAGAACCATTTGCGCTGCCTACATACTCTCGACTGTATGGCCTTCCACTACAGTAACAGTCCTCAACCTGTGGGTTGTGACTCCTTTGGGGTCACGTACCAGATATTCTGCATATCAGATATTTACATTATGATTCATAACAGCAATGAAATAACTTTATGTTAGGGGGTCACCACAACATGAGGAACTGTATTTAAGGGTCACAGCATTAAGAAGGTGCTAGAGCATGGGCAACCAACCAGGGGCCATACCCCCAGAAACAATCTGACTCTCCATCTCCCAGGGGCCATCCCTTGCCTTAGCTCCATGGCTATAAATAGAATTTGATGACCACTTCCCCTCTCCTCTCCATGTTGGGATTTGGTCTAATTTGAGCTTGCACAGGTCTTTGTGCATGCTACCACAGCCTCTGATAGCTATCATACTCTGTGAACTTATCCATGCAGATGCCCAGTTGTGTCCAGAAAATAATATTTCCTTGTAGTACATGGTCTCTGGGTCTTGCACTCTTTCTGCCCTCTTCTTCTGCATATTCCTAAGACTAGGGAGGAGGCAAGTGTAATACAGATGCCTCAGTTGGGGCTGGGAATTCCAGTGTTCTGTACCTTGACTAGTTTGGAGAATTGAGAGATGGGTTAATCTATTGATATAACAATAGGTTGGCTTAATACTCTGTCCATTTAACGGTAGGTTCTCCCCAAGAGCCTATAATCACAGATTCTTGGCACTGATAACGTTGCCATGTATGGATTTTGTATTATGGAATGGCCTTTAAAACCATTCAGAATGGAGTTGGTTACTCTCATGATGTTTGTGCCACTATTGCACCAGTGAGCATGCTATTACACAACAATAATTATTACAACTTGCAGGGTTCACAGCTGTGTAAGATTAGTGATTCCTTTTCTCTTCAAGTGGAATGTGTAACACTTTCCAGTACTATAGTAGCTAGCTAGTGGGGATGAAGCTTCCAGGTCAGCACCTACTTGATGTCTTTGTTGTTATGACTCAAGTACATTGTCTCCTGTAATCAAGTATTACCATCATTTTGTGGAAGGTAACCAAGAGCATTGGCAGTAGCTATAATGCTTTGGAGTGTATGGGACCTTACCAGTCAAAAAATCCATAAAGGTAACCCATTCGTAATGTTGGTCTATTTATTTGTTACCCTATTGTGTCTAGGAGCAACATTGTCAGTCCATTATAAGGTAATTCCATTCTCTCTCTCTCCATCTTAAGGTAACTCTATTCATTCTCTCTCTCTCTTATCTCTATCTCTATCTCCATCTGTGTGTGTATAACCTCAAAAAATGAGTCTAGGTTATCAATTGTTTCTATATGATAAAGTAGATTAATCAAATCTTGTCAACATTTTACTCAACATGGAAAGCAAACACTTTCTTTTCAATTACTTTCTTCACTTGTGTTTCAGTACTCAAGACACAGGGTTTCCTTTCTACATATGAGTACTGCCAATTTCAGAGGTCTGAGAGTGATAAAGAACAATATGGTAGTTTGACAGATGGTTATGAAGACACTGAAGCCTGGTAAGGAAGATGAAAGTATAGGTAGGAAATGGACTGGCCAGTAGTTTCCAACTACTACTGTTGAATTATCAAGGGATCTTTTGAAAATCATGATGTACTAGCTGAACCAAGTAAGTCATCTCTAGTACGAGGTCCAGAACTGGACTTTAAGATTCCCAAGGTAATTATATCCTACAACCAATGTTGAAAAACTGATTTAGATGGAATGAGCAGTAGAGACACTATAGAGGAAATAGTTGGAAAAAAAGGCTACATGAAGGAGACAGTAGATAGATGAACACAGACTAATGTTAATCATACTTTCTCAAGGAAACCACAGAGGCTATCATACTTGTATGCCAGGGACTCTAATGGAGGACAGAATTCTATTTAAAAGATGTCATAAAAGTCATCACTATAACGTACTACTTAAGAGATTCAGAACAAATAGGGATGGGTTGGACTCTGGGGGAAGTACATAAAGAAGAAAATTAACAGTAGTGGTTCTGTCAGGCTGAAGTGATGACTCAATGATTAAGAATATCTGCTGCTCAATCATAAAGACTAGATCCTAGAATGAAAGTCAAGATGCTTGTAAATACCAGGTCCAAGGGTTTGGGTGCCCTCCTCTGGCTTCAACAAGCACCAACAAACACATGTGTGCATACTCTCACACATATTCACACAGCTACATACATTCACACACCCAGCGGTGGGGGGGAGGGAAAGAGGGAGAGGAAGGGAGAGGGGGGAATAAAATAAACATTTTTAAAAGAAGTAGTTCTGTGTGTCATTAGATAGGAACATCAAAATCAGGTCAACTCAATTCCTAAGACACCAGTATCTTTACTCTCTAGGGCAAAATCTCAGTTTCATCAGCTGTGATGTTTATATAATGATAAATTTATCTCACAAGTTTTGTGGAAGATTAATGCATATTATTTCACATGAGGCAGTTAGAGCAGCATTTGGCACATATTAAAATCGCATTAGATTAAATACACATGATGATGATGGTGATGATGGTGAATATGATGGTGATGATAGTGATGATTGTAATTATGGTGATGATGATGATGTAGGTCTTAAACAAAATTTAAAGGAGATAAGTTGAAAATTGGCTGAAGGAATTAGTTTTTTGATTGGGAAAATCATGATAGATGCTAAGCTAACTTTCCTTCCTCTAAGCAGAAGTAGCATAAGGAACATTGTGAATCATTTTAGCCTTTCTTACTGCAAGGCCCTTTCTCTTTTATGACATTTTCTCCTTCCTTGTCCTTAAAGACCAAGATTTTCCTAGGCCCAAATACTTCCCAGTAAAAATTTCATCATGTAGCATTACCAGTATAGGGATCACTTTTTTCAGTTGTACTATACGTCAAAGGCATTGATATCAGAAGAATGTTAGCAGTCAGCAAATTAAATGAGGTAATTTAGGTGAAACCATTTTTTTTACATTTTTTCCTTTATTTTTTATATCTTCAAGTTACATCTCAATTGCAGTCCCCTCCCTATTCCCCCCTCCAGTCCCACCCTCCCACCCTCATCCCCCATCCTCTTCCCTTTTTTTTTTCTTTTAAGTTTAAGGTATATCTTATTTCCCCCTACAGTTTTCCCTTTCAGTCCAACAAATGGTTCTTTCTCTTATAATAATAAATACAATAAAAAACAACAGAGGTAATTAGGCCACTGTTATGAGGGTGATATGGCTTAGCATACATTCCCAATGCCAGTCCATATGTATTTGGTACCTGACTTTAACATTCTACTATCTAACCATCTCCATGAGTTTAAAGTTCTATCTCTGACTCAACATTCATACTAACTTGCAACACAATTTTAAAAGTATCTTCTTAGATCTATAACACTCTCTTGACTCCTAAACAACTCAAAATTTAATTATGAGACTCTATCTATCTGTTCTTCAATCACCTCAGAGACCTGAGAGGGATAAATATATCTGATTTTATAGGAAGTACAGGGCCTGCAGCTTCCCAAACTAAGAAATGACATACCAGTGGCTGCCTGGACAGTTCCCATTTTCTCTCCACATATTACTACATCGATCTTCAGTCGTTTGGCCCCGTTTCTCTGAAAGACATTGATTGTAGAGCAGGGGTTATGAAGGACTTACCTACCCTGTCTTGGCAGAGCTAGGCTGTCGACTTACCTGCTTCCAGGTTTTGTCCTTTTTGGACAGCATTCTGTCTACAGTTGGAGCAAGGGGCTTTTCCCACCAAGAGATAGGCTTGGAACTAATTCAATCATCTCCCACTGGAGAGTTTTCAATGCTCGTCTTCTACTTGGAAGAGAATAGGGGTTGCTGTCAGGAGTTGATATGTCTTGATATAAAAAAATCTAAAGTTATGAAAACATCTTTGAATGCCATATTCTGCAGATCTCTTGAGGTTTTTAAAGAGGCCCTATCTATCTCTTATATTAGGGTAAGAGGATGTTGCTTGTCCCTTAGCAGCTTTATTTCTGATTAGCTTAGAAAGTAACTATAATAGGCTGTCATAGTACCTAACAGAATGACCGGCTTGCATAACCATGAGTTTGCATTTCTTAATTATCCTAAACAGTTTATGACAATTAGTAGTAAAAGGCCGAAACATCACATTTCATTTTTGTTTCTTTACCTCCTAACCCTTCCATCCAATTTATCTGGGGTGGGGTGTCCTTATATAACAGTCCCTCATCTCAGTTGAGAGGTCCTATGAGGGCCAAGAGCCTCCTCATTCATTGGTGGTCTACGAAGCAGAACCATCAGTGAAAAGTGTCTCATTGCCCAGGAGAGAGAACTACTAAACAAGCAAACCAATAAGCAGACAAATAGATAAAAAAGACTAAAAAATAGAAAAAAATATAAAAAATAAATAAAAATTAAAAATAAAAAGGCTATGTCCAAGTTCCCTTTGGTGTGTTAGTTGTAGTATCGATACCTTCTACTATATAGCTAAAATCCTACTATAAGTGAATAGATGCCATATGCGTCTTTCTGAGTCTGGGTTAGCTCACTCAGGATGAGCTTTTCTAGTTCCATCCATTTGGCTGCAAATTGCATAATTTCATTGTCCCTGATAGCTGAATAGTATTCCATTGTGTAGATGTACCACAGTTTTTTAACCCATTCTTCAGTTGAGGGACATCTGGGTTGTTTCCAGTTTCTAGCTATTACAAATAAGGCTGCTATAAACATAGATGAAGAAATTTCCTTATGATTCCGTGAAAAGGCATTTGGGTGTATACCCTGTATACCCAGAAGTGGTATGGCTGGGTCCTGAGGCAAAGCTATTCCAAGTATTCTAAGATATCGCCAGACTGACCTCCATAGTGGTTGCACAAGCTTGCATTCCCACCAGCAATGGAGTAGGGCACCCCTTTCTCCACACCCTCACCAGCATGTGCTGTCATTTGAGTTTTTGATCTTAGCTATTCTGGCAGGTGTGAGATGGAATCTCAGAGTCATCTTGAGTTGCATTTCTTTGATGATTAAGGATGTTGAGCATTTCTTCAAGTGTCTCTCAGCCATTAGGGATTCCTCCTTTGTGAATTCTCTATTTAGCTCCATCCCCCTTTTTTTGATTGGATTATTTGGTTTCTTGGCATTTAATTTCTTGAGTTCTTTGTAGATTTTGGGTATTAGCCCTCTGTCAGATGTGGGGTTGGTGAAGATTTTCTCCCAGTCTGTAGGCTGCCGTTTTGTTCAAATGAAAGTGTCTTTTGCCTTACAGAAGCTTTTCAGTTTCATGAGGTCCCATTTATTGATTGTTGATCTCAGGTCCTGAGCTGTTGGTGTTCTGTTCAGGAAGTTGTCACCTGTGCCAATCAGTTCGAGGGTTTCTCCCACTTTTTCTTCTAGTAGATTTAGTGTGACAGGTCTTATGTTAAGGTCTTTGATACACTTGGACTTAAGTTTTGTACAAGGTGATAAGTGTGGGTCTAATTTCATTCTTTTCCAAGTGGACATCCAGTTGGACCAGCACCATTTGTTGAAGATGCTGTCCTTCCATTGTGCCATTTTGGCTTCTTTGTCAAAAATTAGGTGGCCATAAGTGTGTGGGTCTATTTCTGGATATTCAATTCGATTCCATTGATCTACTTGTCTGTTTCTATACCAATACCATGCTGTTTTTACAACTATTGCTCTTTAGTACAGCTTGAAATCTGAGATGGTGATACCTCCAGATGTTTTTTATTGTACAGGATTGATTTACCTATTCTGGGGTGAAACCACTTTTAACTTATAAATCAAAGTGTAAATGTTGAACTTCACATCAGATAATACACTCTACAGAGTCCTCAAGTTACTATGTAGAGCGTCCTCCTATTTGCCACAATAAGAAGCATAATGGATTTTGTTGGAAAGTCAGCATTCTTCCCTTGCAGTACATTAACCCAAAGCCAGTGGAAAGGACATGAATACAGGGAACAGTAGGGGAAAAGCAGGGAAAGAAAGAAAATACAAGTAGACTCAAAGACTGCCTATAAATGTTTCTCTTCTTTGGAAATTTTTTTAGCCTAAAAACTGCTAATTTGTTCTTAACCCATGTAATTGGGAAACAAAGGAAGAGAGGAAACATGGGAATATGGCTGTGCTTAGAAACACAAAGCCTGTCTGTTAGAGATTGGTCTTTCATCAGCAGTTTCTATTTTCTATCATTACAATATTGCTACAGTACACACACACACACACACACACACGCACACCCACACACAAAAACAAACACACATATATACACATAAACACACACACACTCACACACACAAAGACTCTATTTGAACCTTTCATGGAACTACAGATATAAAGATAGGAAAATCTTGTGAAACATGCAGAAGAGGAGGATATGCAGATTGTTTTAATATCACAGTATTATGAAGTTTCAACTGTCAGTGCACTGTCCTGAGACTCTTTGTTCATGTTGCTAACCATGATACTACAAGTAACAAGAATGACAACCCTGGTAGGATGCTCATGATAAAAACTAAAAGCATCATGAGCCAGCCACAGCAGTGACTCCTTAGGAAAGAAGTAAACCAGAACACCAGTGTTTCCACCAGCCAGGGATATAAGTATATTTTATAGCTAATAAAACATAGGCATGTATTTTTTTTCTAGCTCATTCTTCACACATACTTGTTGTAAGACCCTGGGCTTATGTCTCCTGGTGAAAAGGCCTAAGACCCTGGGCAACCCTTAAGTCATAAAAAGAAGGACACCAAGACTTTTTAATATTTCAATGCTGAGGCCTTAAATGAACAGACTCTCATATAGCTCATTTAAGTTAACCGTGCCACCTAGCCCCATCCAGCCACATGGATAGGCATACCTTCCAGTTCTATAGTTACATCCATCTCCTTTCATGTCTCCTGGTGAAAGGATCTTCTTCTTTCTTCTTCCCAGAGCTCCTTTCTCCCACCCAGGAAGTCCCACCTTCCACTTCTCTCTCTGACAAACTACAGGATGTCAGATTTTTAATTAAAGCCAATCAGAGAATGCCTTAGGTAGGTGAGAATGGACAGAGACACAACTTCAAACAGTGGACCCTAATACATACTTACTCTAAAACACATGGAGTGAATCTTGTATCTTTTTTTTTCTATACCATATGTTCATTTTATGCAAAATCCTGTCAAGGACACTTTCCCACATAACTTCTCTTTGAAAATTATTTTCAAGTCAGTGGGCATACCATTCCTTAAAGGTAACATAATTTACTGAGCAGTTTCCTTATGGTGGACAGTAATGATTTCTGACCTCTGTTATAAATGGTTCTCCAGTGAACTTCCTTGATCATGAGTCTTTGTACATATATTCACTTAATTCCTGAGACTGGCTGTATGGAAGTAAAATTACAAGGTCAAAAGGTAGAAGAGTTTTAATGCTCTTGAAATATTTTTACTAAATTGCTTTCCAGAAAGGTTATACCCGCAGACGCTCTCGCCAAAGATGTACAACAGTGCTCATAACTTCATTGCTGCCAGCACCCAGTGTTGCCTTTTGCTGTCACTGCCAAGTTGATGATGAAAATCAACATCTCTTTTTGATGGTATACTCTGGCAAATGCAGCAAAACATACAAAACTATATATATACTGGTGATAGACTAACAGGTTACTAGTCTTTTCATATACTAATAGCATACACTATTTATTCAAAAGATACCATGTTTCAGAAAGCGTACTAGATAATTTACATGCAGCTCCTTTTTTCATCCTCAGAATCCTACTAAATTTTCTTAGGCAATCTGTAGAAGAAAATGTGTAAGCCAAGAAAACTCAGGACAGGATCAGCCAACATTTCAACCCCATCTTAACTAAATTCACAGTTCCTGCTTTTTATCCTGTTTCCCCTCCTAATTTCCATACTTTTGCTCTTTTGTATAGGAACATTTGTTATCTTTTAAATAATCAAAAGCAATAAGTGTACATATCCTGCCCCAAATGGAGAGGTCCTGTACCAAAACTATTGTAAACAGAATGTGAGTTGTTCCTTGCTTTAGAAAAGAGTCTATTCTCCATCTCAGAGAAGTAAGCGTAAGATATGCTGGGTGACACTCAAGAACTATGAATTGGTCCAGTACACAATGTCATCTGCATCATTACCTGAAACATAATCTTTGCACTTCTGAAACTACACCCCATGGACAGCTACCTTTCCCCATCAGAGATATTAATTTGGCTTTGTCTTGGAGTAAGTCAATCTGGTCATGTGAACAAAGGACCTATATTTGGGAGAGGTGCAGAGAGTCAGAAGCCATCCAATACTCATGTACTCAGTATGCTCAAGATGATCAAAATACCTCTGTGTTAATGTTGATTTCAATAGAATTAGCAAGGCAGCAGACAGACAGCATGGATGAAAGTAGCATGTGCTCTTCTATTTATCAACGACAATATACCTCATTATTATTAAAATCCAAGTAACAACTAGATCCTTTCATGAAAATCTCTGAAGTAAATATTCAATATTTTAAATATATCTCATCTGTCTAAACCCAAACAGAGGAGATAGTAGAGCTCACTTCTAAGGGTGTATCTGGTTAGACTTAACAGTACAGGCTAATGATTGCTATGAGCTTATAAAATAAACATATTTGCACATAAGTGAATAAAATAAATACTATATCAAAAGATAAGAAGCTACTTTTAAAATTATTTTTGTTTTGGTTTTTATTAAATTTGGTATCTTACATATTTATACTAAGAACACAATACACAAAGCAATAAGGAGGAAATGAGGAATGTTTGCATGAAGGTAAAAAGTCCCAAAGCTAAAAATTTTTAATATTCAAAGAACACACTGACTATTTATGCTTATATATAATGTACTCAGACACATCATCAGATGTTTATGCTATATGGAAATAAGTATTAATAAACCAATCTTTGTTATAGACTCTCAGATGGAGTGAACCAAGTGAACATCTGTTGACTTTCAGCAGAAGAGAAAAAACTTTGTTTAATGAATTTATCATTTGTTAATGATGCCTGCCTGTTTTGAAGGCCATAATATCAATGCTCAGGACCTACTTCCATGGCCTCATGCCTTCACTTCATGTAGTTTCCACTTCAGTTGCCTACTAATTGTTGGCCTCATAACAAATGCTTGAGTACTGAGGACTTTTGGGACCTGTGATTCATGATGAATGCCACTGACTTATGCAAGTCCCACTTTCCTAGAGCTGTGATACTCAGAGATCTGACAAAGGTTCTGCTGTTCCCATTCCCTCTAAGATATCCAGTTCACAACTGTGACTTTTTTCTTTCTTTCTTTCTTTCTTTCTTTCTTTCTTTCTTTCTTTCTTTCTTTCACTCTTTCCTTCTTCTTCTTCTTCTTCTTTGGGGGTGGGGTTTCAAGACAAGGTTACTCTGTGTCACCCTGGCTGTCCTCTCCTGAAACTCTCTCTGTAGACCAGCTAGACTTGAACTCAGAGATCCATCTGTCTCTGTCTCTCAAGTGCTGGGATTAAAAGCATGCACAGCCACTGCCAGGCTTAGATAATTTTATTTTTTTAATTACATTTATTTATTTCTTCAAGTTATATTTATTTCTTCAAGTTATATATCAATCATGGTCCTCTCTCTCTTCCCCCTTCACTCTCCTATCTGCTTTTTTTTTTAAGTTAAGGTATATCTTTTCCCCCCAACAGCTCCTCATTTTTAGCCCAATAAAAGGCTCTTTTCTAATATGAAAAACAAAACTACTTGAAATAGCAAAGAGAATAAAATATAAAATTATTGTTTAAATTACAAAAAAGACTCACATCCTGCTAAATATTGTGCCTCAATTGTCAATTGTTACTTCCTAGATTAGCTTTAACTAAAAAAGGAAGCATGATTAATAGAATGGCAGAAGCTTAATTAGGACCAGAAGAATAAGAATAATCATAAGTTTAAGTAGTTGTTTATTGATAATATGTCTCAGTTGGTAAAGCTCTTGCTGCGTAAGCCTCAGGCCCCGAGTTCAAATGCCAAGCACTACAAAAGTCAAGGGCAGGCACATGCCTGTAACCCCAGAACTACAAAGTAGAGAAGGGCAGATGCTGTGGCTTGATGGCCAGCTACCATGCTATGTGCTAAGGACCAATGATGAGTAAGAAGTATCGTGTCCCTGCCCCAGTCAAGCTCACCCTTAGTGAAGAAGTCAAAGATGTCACATTTACAATCCCAATTGTTTCATTTTTCTTACTAATGTCTTTAAGTGAAAGAGTCTATCATCCATTCTTATTAAAAGGATCAACAATTTGAGTATTAAACCAAATACACCGGACATATCTTATAATCTTGATTCAGTCAAAAGTTAGAGGAACATACACACAAAAATGATCGCATTCCTCTTTCTATTTCTTCCCTGGCAACCTCAGAGTCAACGGTACTTCAGCTGACTTTGTCCTTCTTTCGAATATCAAGTGCAAGTCAGGTCTACACATCAATTGAGTGGTTTGTATTTAGAAAAGCCTGGAGGTAGATAAAAGGGCCAAGTAGATAGATAAATAGATAGATAGATAGATAGATAAATTGATAGATATATAGATCATTTATTTCTCATGAATTTGTTTTGCAATAAAAATAATTTCATTCTACTCAGTCCATTTTTATGCAAGGAAAATTTCTATCTGGAATTCTTTCTTTTTAATTACATCCCATTGTGTGAGTGTGTGTGTGTGTATGTGTGTGTGTGTGTGTGTGTGTGTGTGTGTGTGTGTGTGTGTGTGT